>JARYGA010031538.1:0-31734 GCA_030545235.1 Helianthus tuberosus
CACAGGATAAAACGGCTTATGAATTAGCGTTGCTATGAATTAGCAAATTATTGAGGCAAGGTATTAAAACGGGTTAATATGTTGACCCGAGTCAGGTACGCATAAATAAGGTTATAGTTAAACGTGCAATTTTAGTCAAATAGTTAGTAAAAGTCCTTCGTCGTAAAATGAGGGACTAAAGTTGACCAAAATGCCCTTGATGGATAAATCGGGCAAACGACCCTTAAGGGTTGTTTAGAAACATGTATAATGATAATGGAAGCCTTAGATAGGCATGAAAGTTATAGGCATAAGCCTTCTCTGGTCAAATGCCTAAAATGAGTCTTTTTCCGTAAAATGACTAACCGAGTAATATTTGGGATAATTGGTTTATTATATCAAATCCACCACAAAAATAGTTTTGGTGGAATATAAGGAGACATTATAATGTGGAAATGTGAAGTGTGAAAAGAGAAGAGCGAGATTGATGCCTAAATGCGTAAATGTCACATCCCAACCGATGGCGGAATCATCGGGGCGCGGCACTAGGTGAATCAGATTGCTCAGGAGAATCCGTAACAACTATTAGCGACAATATTAAATGCGTTCATTATCCCATACTAATAAACAATTACAGTGACATAAGTTATCACAGATTTTGTGTTCTCTCGAACAATACAAATCCGACAACCTAGATTTTTGTTAAGTTTCTAGACTTCCTAGCTTGATTTGATGTAGTCTGCGTCTAAACCTGCAATATACGTTAAAATAAAGTCAATACAAAAGTATTGGCGAGTATACATGTTTGATATATAATAGCATAACAGATTTAAAAGTGCTGCGAATCTATTACATACATAAACCACATACATACTCATAAAACCGATACTACTAGCTAAGTCCTCGATGCTCGAATACGCGATGGCAAACTAGACCCCGTCAGGCGCAATAGTACTATACTAGTCATGGTGGGACGTCGCGAGTATAAGTCCTAGCACATATGTAACTAGCATCACGTATGACTATGCACGTAAGTCATTCGCAAGTGATAAGTAGTTTAAGCATTTGATATAATTCGATTTGATAGCAACGTATGTTACACCCAAAAGTGCAAAAGCAAAAAGGGTTCAAGTATACTCACAGTCGGTGTTCGGCAAGCAAACACAACTTGATTGGATTGAGTTAGAGTGCACCTGAGTTAGCATAAGCATGGAATGGTAGCGTAAGCGATGGTGTGCTAAACGGAAATATTATCGTAATGACTGATATCCAGTCGGATGGTGCTCATCCGGTCGGATGACCTCATCCGGTCGGGCAACAGTTCTTTGGGTCGGATGCTGGTAACCGGTCGGATAACAGTGGTTTGGGTCGGATGACAGACATCCGGTCGGATGATATGTTGTCCGGTCGGATGGTATGTTATCCGGTCGGATGGTATGTTATCCGGTCGATTTAGAGTATGCGAGGACGCGTTGAGGTGAGAAAGCGAGAGATTATGCATTGGTTTTGTTGCGAACATTCGGTTTTCGTTTTAGATTGCGATGGCTGTGCGAGTTGTGCGTTTTGTAAAACACGGAGCGAAAATTGATAAATCTCGAAATTGATAAAGCGTAAAGTTTAAATTGTAAACACTTAAGCGTAAATAGATTCCATATAGCGTAAAATCGGCGAGTCGTAAGCTAGAAAAGTAGATAGAGTGCCTCGGGTGTTTAGGCGTCGGCTACCCAAGGTAACCCAACTATACCCAACAAATTCGTGTGCGCGCGTTGACCTAGAAGACTTATGCTTCCACTGGGATGCAGCTTATGGCATTCGTCCTCCTAGTCATCGCGTGGCTCGAGTTATCGTGATAGTCGAGTCCTTGGTGAGAGCTTTTTGAAAACCATTTTATAGAGAGTGGAACGGCTTATTAAGGTACGGGTTTCACCCCTAACTTAACAACTTCATTCCTAATTGTGGTTATGCTCTTCGAATAAATTTGTGAGTTCCACTAGATTTCGAAATGGAGACTTTCGTCGAGATGTGGATGTCACTCCTAACTCGATGAAGGGTTCTAGTGCTAGAAAAAAAACGCTGAGTGAGCGATCTCATCGAGAGTTCTTGGTTTTCACACCTGGTCTCGACTGGATCACTCGGTTTCGTTATGCGAGTATTTTCGAAAACATGTGTATTGTGTCAGCCTTAGGAAATGCTAAGTAGTATTTCAGCCTTAGGAAAGGCTTCTTCGTGTGAAGCTGTGGTACGTGGTGTTCACACAAAGTTGTAGTTTTTAGCAATTTCGATCGAGAGTATCAAGTAGGCCCAATACAAACCCTGCTGGGTTCGTACGAGTCGGCCTGTGGGTGCTTAGACTATAGACTAGGTTAATTTCTAAGACGTCGACCCGGACTAGGTCGAGTCTTGCCTAATTCCCTATAGTTATGGCTCTGATACCAATCTGTCACACCCCAACCGATGGCGGAATCATCGGGGCGCGACACTAGGTGAATCAGATTGCTCAGGAGAATCCATAACAACTATTAGCGACAATATTTAATGCGTTCATTATCCCATACTAGTAAACAATTACAGTCACATAAGTTATCATAGATTTTGTGTTCACTCGAACAATACAAATCCGAAAACCTAGATTTTTGTTAAGTTTCTAGACTTCCTAGCTTGATTTGATGTAGTCTGCATCTAAACCTGCAACATACGTTAAAATAAAGTCAATACAAAAGTATTGGCAAGTATACAGGTTTGATATATAATAGCATAACAGATTTAAAAGTGCTGCGAATCTCCTACATACATAAACGAGATACACGACATACATACTCATAAAACCGATACTACCAGCTAAGTCCTCGATGCTCGAATACGCGATGGCAAACTAGACCCCGTCGGGCGCAATAGTACTATACTAGTCATGGTGGGACGTCGCGAGTATAAGTCCTAGCACATATGTAACTAGCATCACGTATAACTATGTACGTAAGTCATTCGCAAGTGATAAGTAGTTTAAGCATTTGATATAATTCGATTTGATAGCAACGTATGTTACACCCAAAAGTGCAAAAGAAAAAAGGGTTCAAGTATACTCACAGTCGGTGTTCGACAAGCAAACACAACTTGATTGGATTGAGTTAGAGTGCACCTGAGTTAGCATAAGCATGGAATGGTAGCGTGTGTGCTAAACGGAAATATTATCGTAATGACTGATATCCAGTCGGATGGTGCTCATCCAGTCGGATGACCTCATCCGGTCGGGCAACAGTTCTTTGGGTCGGATGCTGGTAACCGGTCAGATAACAGTGGTTTGGGTCGGATGACAGACATTTGGTCGGATGATATGTTGTCCGGTCGGATGGTATGTTATCCGGTCGGATGGTATGTTGTCTGTTAGGTTGGCATGCTATCCGGTCGGGTGACATGTTATCCGGTCGGATGGCATGTTGTTCAGTCGGATGGCATGTTATCTGGTCGGTTGGCATGCTATTCGGTCGGGTGACATGTTATCCGGTCGGATGACATGTTGTCCGGTCGGATGGCATGTTATCCGGTCGGATGACATGTTGTCCGGTCGGATGGCATGTTGTCCGGTCGGATGACACGCTATCCGGTCGGATGACCTGTCCGGCTGGTGGACAACAGTTCGTTCCAACGTCTCGATCAACTGTTCTTGATGGTTTTTGGAAGGAATACATGTGGTTTTACTGAGATGGTGTGATATCGTGTTTAAACAAATGGAATTTCATCAGTTCTGACCCGTTCTAACGGCCGGGAACCACCCCGTTCCATCAGATCTGGCCGTTCTTGACGGTTTCTCATGTTTAACCCGAAATTGCACAGTACTTTGGTTAGATACATATATTTTTAGGTGAGATTGTTATGAAAACATGTGGAAATTACCCAGATCTGAGTTGTTCATGGTGAAATGAGGTCACACCTTGAAGTTCATATGAACTCTTGGTGACATCATCTTAGAACACCTCAAATCAGTAGATTTCACGGTTAAAAGTTGAGTTTTAAAAGATAGAATGGTGTAGAATTAAGGGTAGTTCATAGAAGTACAAGATTTAGGTAGAAATCTTACAAGAATCGCGAGAAATCGAGAGATGAAGGGGTGGGAGCGTCTGGTCGAACAGCAGCAGTCACATCAAGTGTTCTTGATGTGACTGAGGGGTATTTATAGGCAAGGGGGAGGAGAGGAGGTTGAGTGTGCAGGGTCGGATGCTCATCCGTTCGGATGGCCATTCCGGTTGGATCTTTGGTGCGGGGAAGTTCATTGTTTTGAGCGTTGCGATAGTTTTGAGTGACTGAGGGGTATTTATAGGCAAGGGGGAGGAGAGGAGGTTGAGTGTGCAGGGTCGGATGCTCATCCGTTCGGATGGCCATTCCGGTTGGATCTTTGGTGCGGGGAAGTTCATTGTTTTGAGCGTTGCGATAGTTTTGGGTACGCGTTTCCTATATTTTATTATTGTTATTATTATATATATATATTTAATCACTTGGGGCCGTATTTACGTATCCATATGTTAAAGTTGCGATACAATAATCCGGGTTTCGTTTCGAGTGCGCGATTACCTTGCGACGCTTCACGGTCATTGAGGAGGGTAGAGTAGGTCCCCTCTCTATGTCATCGTGAACGTTATTGTGTGTTTCAAGTAATGAGTTGCCCTGCGACACATCACGGGTATCAAGAAGGGTAGAATTGGTCCTCACTTGACATCTTCCTGGTTGTCGGCAAGTGCAATGTGATGTGATAGTGATAAAATATGCGATAATATGCGAAAATGTTTCGATATAGCGATGTATGCGATATGGTTACATTATGATCTGAATCTCTGGTGCTAGGCGTAACGAGTGTAGCGAGTGGTAACAATGCACGAAAGTGCGGGTTGTTACAGTAAAATCCTCTAAACGGGTCAAAATGGATTACGCGCATAACTCGGAAAATGGCTGTGTATTTCATTAAAGATTAAGTATCAGATAAAGATTTGGAGTTAAATAAGTAGTCCATAGTTTTATAATAATTGAGAAACAAGTTCGGTTAATATATCATGAAACGGGTCAAAAGTTTTAAAAACTTAATTCTTAAGCCGAGGGTTTGAATTATAGCATCTTATGAATTCAGATATTGGGGTTTGAACCCATACGATGGGAAATTAAATTAAGATCACATAGGAAGAAACGGATCGTAAAACAGACATGTATTTTGAAAGTTATGCAAGTTTTTTTGTGCATAACATGTTTAAAATGTAGAGCTGCGCAAGATGTAACACCAGCTGCAAACCCCTCTGTGATGTGACAATTGTCAAAATTTCAGGTATCCGTACAATTATTAAACAATGATTAGTGCTTAATGACTGTGCTGAATTACAATTAATTACTTGAACTGCTTTCTGATTATTACCATATACACACATATGCATCATATATTGCAAATGGCATAACATTACTGCATGCAAACTTTATTGATTCAAATGATGCACGAAACAAAGATAGCATAGTTATCAGACAAATCAGAAAAATGCTGACGGAGTTCAGTACATAGACAGATATGGTATTGAGATACAGAATGAGCCAGAAACCAAGAGTTACACTAGTATAGTGTGTAGGAAAGTAAGGGTCACAAAACTGCCTTCCTAAGTGATAGTTTAAGTGCTGGAAAGTGCCTAAAACTCACATAAACTGCAGAATTATGCAGAAATCAGCAAAATTCAGCATTTAAACACCCTAATATCATGCAGAAATATGGTTAAATGGTCCTGAATGCTTTCCTAAGTGTCGGGAATCAAAACTATCACGAAAGGTAACATAAAGCACACGAAACTGCATCGTTTAGCACCTTAACGAACCGGTAACCAACCGAACAACCAGACACTACCCGAAACACCAAATTTTCACTAGAAGCACTGTTTTAACATTACCAAGCTAGTTATGGTCCCCGAACATCATAACACATTATATAACATCTAGTAACCAACAAACCTAACTATATACTTGAAATTTAACTATATAAACTAACTAATACTTGCAACCTAGCCTAAGACCCCCCCACCTATATACGGTTTCATGGTGGCCCCCACAATAGATTTTCTTTGAATTCTTTATTAGATCATGTTCCCTAATTATTTGACACAAAAACCATTGAAAAAATGTGCATTAGTGGATTATAAGAATACCTCAAGAACATAACTTCTCATTCATCAACATCACACCACTCCACTTCTATCCTTCCTCCTCCCCATAGCTACGGCCAAACACCACTCCTACTCCATCATCATCATCATTCATCTTACGTACATTCCACACATATACAGGGGTGTTAGAAGCATAGTAAGGAAGCTTGGAGCTTTCGAAGATTGAAGGACCTTCACCATTTGCTTTTATCCACTTCATTTCTTCTCTTGATCATCCCTAGCCTTGAGCTAGTAGTAAGAACACTATACTCTTCATTTTACATTTTATTTAAGTGGTTAAAGAATGATACATGATGTTAATCTTGAAGAACACTAAGAAACAAGAAGATGAAACATGAACATAAGCTTAAAATTATAAGAAATCTTAAAGAAATCATGTGTTTAGTGTTGTTGTGATACTTGATGATTGATTGTTTATGTTAATGATGTAGATCATCATATGATCTTGCTAGATCATGATTAAAAATATAATATAGTAAGATGAGAGGATGAAAGTGTTAAAGATTCATAGATCATCCTCACATAAACCATGAACTTGAAAGAATACGTTGATTTCTTGTAAAATGATGTTTAAAATGGGATGTAAGTCTTGTAAATCTAAGATTTCAAGAATGATTTTTCAAGAAACCAAGTTAAAAATACGAATTTTACTAAATCTTGGTTCTTAAAGAAATCAATCATGTTTTTAGTGGTTAAACAAGTATAGAAACACATATGTATCAAGAAAAATCCAAGAAGATACATTTTTAGAAAATGTGATTATAAGTTGTAAAGAACTAACTTCTTTAAAAATGATGTTTTTAAAGAAACAACCACACTTAAAAATACGAAGTTTACTAAATCTTGGTTCTTAAAGAAATCAATCATGTTTTTAGTGGTTAAACAAGTGTAGAAACACCATATGTAACAAGAAAAATCCAAGAAGAAGCATTTTTAGAAAATGTGATTATAAGTTGTAAAGAACTAACTTCTTTAAAAATGATGTTTTTAAAGAAACAACCACGCTTTAAAGGGTAACTAGACCCACTAAACACATAAGTTACTACAAATTTTTGTAAATTTTCAAGTTCATGAAGTGGTAGTTTATGCTTGTTTTTGGCAAAATTGGTAAGTGTAGATTGTTTATTATTGATTGTTGATTGATTGTGTTGATTTAAAAAAAAATGATACGCCTTGAAGGCATGGAAACCTCCATTTTTAGGGGAAACTATGGCGAAATTTTTCTAAAAATTAAACATTTAGAAAAATATTTCTAAACAAATATTTGTGAGTATATTTCAAACCATGAATTTTTACATAAAGTTTGCCATAAATTTTGTTACAAAAATTACAAATATTGGAGGTTGATTTTTATAAATAAAAGTGACTAAATATGTATTTAGGAAATATATATTTAGAAGTCACCAAGTGTGTGATTATTTGTATATTATGTGTATTATTTATATTATTTTAGGACTTGAAATAATATAACTCATCGAAATACCAAAAAATTACAATCCAAAATATTACCAAAATTTCAAGGAATAATTATACAAAGAATCCCCAAAATCTTGGTGAAACCGAACAAAGGAATATAAGTTAAAAAATATTCCGGAAACATTATTCATAAGTATATTTTGGTAATTAATATTTTAGACACCAAGTGAATGAAAATATGATTTTCACAATTATTACAAATTTATATCATATTTTTGACAAGAAGGAAATGTATTATCTTTGAGCAAGTAAAAATATATATTTTTCTTGGAATTATTAGAAGATATATTATTTTTAGAAGGAAATATATATTTTCTAAAACAAACATGAAATACATTATTTTTGGGAGAAAATGTATTTTCTTAAATAAACTTGAAATACATTATTTTTGAGTTAAAATAAGTTTATACATATTTTCTAAGTTAGACTTGGAAATATATTATTTTCTAAGTAATATTTCTCAAAATACATATTGATGTATTTTATTAAGAGATATTATTCCGGAAAAACTTATACAAAATTAAGTATAAGAATACTTAACAATTACAAGAAAATACGTATTCTCGTACATATAAATACACTCCGGAATACGAAACCTATACATGGCAAAAATATACAAGTGTAAGAATACGAATACAAATATGCCCATCCTTGGGAAGGGTTTGCGAAAGGGCCACACTGCTATTATTGCCCTCGTTACTGACACCTCCACGAAAGAGAAGAAGATAGAAGACATTCCTATTGTACGCGATTTTCCTGAGGTATTTCCCGAGGAATTACCTGGCCTTCCGCCTCATCGTCAGGTCGAATTTCAAATCAAGCTAGCTCCTGAAGCAGCACCAATAGTTAGTGCACCTTATCATTTAGCTCCATCAGAACTAGAAGAATTGTCCTCACAACTTCAAGAGCTATTAGACAAGGGTTTCATTCGTCCTAGCTCTTCGCCCTGGGGAGCTCCAGTCTTGTTTGTGAAGAAGAAAGACGGTACCTTCCGGATGTGTATTGACTATCGCGAACTCAACAAGGTAACCGTGAAGAATCGTTATCCTCTTCCGCGTATTGATGACCTATTCGACCAGTTGCCAGGGTCGAGCTTCTACTCTAAGGTTGACCTGAGATTGGGATATCATCAGCTGAGAGTCCGAGACGAGGACATCTCCAAAACAACATTCAGGACTCGTTACGGGCACTACGAGTTTCTGGTTATGCCTTTCGGATTGACAAACGCACCTGCGGTCTTCATGGATCTCATGAACCGAGTGTGCAAACCTTACCTGGATAAGTTCGTTATTGTTTTCATCGACGACATCCTGATCTATTCTAAGAGTCAGGAGGAGCACGGTCATCACCTGCGTCTTATTCTGGAACTTCTTCAAGCAGAGCAGCTGTATGCTAAGTTTTCAAAATGCGACTTTTGGCTTCGTGAAGTCCATTTCTTAAGCCACATGGTAAATGCGGATGGGATTCATGTGGATCCATCCAAGGTTGACTCGTTCAAGAACTGGCCTGCACCCTGTACACCAACTGAAATCCACTGATTCTTGGGTTTGGCGGGTTACTACAGAAGGTTTATCAAGGATTTCTCAAAGATTGCGCAACCACTCACCTCGCTAACTCAGAAGGGTGTCACCTATTGTTGGGGTGATGCACAGGAATCCGCATTTCAGCACTTAAAGGAGAGGCTTTGCACCTATTCTCTTGTTACCTGAAGGCACTGACGATTTTGTGGTTTATTGCGACGCGTCAATCCAAGGACTTGGTTGTGTTTTGATGTAACGTGAGAAAGTCGTTGCTTATGCAACACGCCAACTTAAGGTTCACGAAAGGTGTGACACCCCAGGAAAACCAGGAAACCAACGCAACTTAACTAGCTTCCTCAGTAACCACGCGCTAAATTTCGGGACGAAATTCTCTTAACAGGGGGAGAATGTGACAACCCTCAAATTACATGTAACTGTACAATCTATTAATGTTAATTAAAGTGCTTGATGATTGTGCTGAATCATTTAACTGCTCTCTGATTACTGTGTTATACTTACATGTATTTGTTAACATACTAGTAGTATACAGAAAAGTTACTAAATAGTCCGGTATGCTTTCCTGAGTGTTTAAAATTAAAAACGTTAGAAAAATATATATATATATATAGGACGCTTTACGGATTAATTAAGCAGTTTAACGGAACAGTATCGAACCGAATAACCGGACTTTACCCGGAACACTAAAATATTACCAGAGGCATTGTTTATACTTTTCTGAGCGAGTTAGGGTCCCCGAATACCCTAACACCCGTTATATTAAATAACACACACAAATATCCTAAAAAAGTGCCATTTGTTTTCAACTAAACACTAACTATAACATTATAAACCAACCCTTACCCCCTAGTTCGAACGGTTTGTGGAGTGGGGACACCCCCACACATTTCTTGATTATTTTATTGATCTTGCTAAATATCTAGCTAGCACATTACTTGAAGGGTAAAAGCTTGATTTGGTTTATAAAAAGGCACCTAAGATAATCCTTCTCTTTCATAAACCATCATCAACCAACTCACTCTATTTCCCTCTTCCTTGCTTGCGGCCGAACCCAACAACACCCACCATCATCATCACTTGTTCACTTTCAAGCCATCCATACATACCCAAAGGTGTTAAAGATCATACAAGGAGGCTCGGTGCTTTCGGAAACTCAAGGACCTCCTAGATTTCTTTTATCCACCTCGTTTACGTCTTGTTTCTTCCCTAGCCTCGAGCTAGTAGTAAGTGCCTATAAACATCATCTTGATCTTGTTTAAAGTGGTTAATAGTAGATGTAATGGTTAAAAATCAAAAACACACATGAACATAACCAAAAGTCTTGAACATAAGGAATAAAAGATGGATAAAGAGAAGTTATGTGTGTAAATCATGTAGATCTTGTGTTGTTATGATTCTTGATTGATATTCTGATGATTTGCTGGTTAATATTGATGTTTGATGTTGTTGTTACCACTAAACATGTTAACGGAATCAATCGAACACGAATTTGAAAGCCAAAGGCTGAAAACAGAATCTGTCCAAGCTTTGACAGCCAACTTCAGTTGGCTGTAAACAGGTCATAACTCAACGAAAAACCGATATTTTGAGTCTATAACGTGTTATTATGAAATACGGTTATAATGGCACCGGAATCGTAATTTTTGGACTTCGTTTACTATTTTTAAAGTGTCATTTTGTAACAGTAGCTAGAGCTGCATTTTTTCTGCTGAAAATATGCGTTTTGTTTTCTGTCATAACTTTAGTTCTGTGTAGAGTTAGATCATGAAACTTGTACTGTAGATGACCACCGATGTATTTGTAATTTTCTCACTGGAATTTCGTAAATCGGACTCTCGATAAATTTTAAATAAATTATTCCGTGGACTATGGTTAGAAAAAGATAAATCTGATTTCAGTCCGGAAAATGAATTTTTATTAAATATTGGTAATGAACTGGACCCCGATATTTTTACACAATAATATTTGGATCGTTTAAGACATTCTCTAAAAAATTGGAAATTTTTGGAACAAGTTAACTATTTTATTAAGATGTC
This sequence comes from Helianthus tuberosus, assembly GCA_030545235.1. Classification (NCBI taxonomy): domain Eukaryota; kingdom Viridiplantae; phylum Streptophyta; class Magnoliopsida; order Asterales; family Asteraceae; genus Helianthus; species Helianthus tuberosus. The sequence goes on from JARYGA010031538.1 coordinate 11,215, forward strand.
CGAGGTTTTGAATATTAATGCTGAAATGACATAAGTTGATTGCATGTCTAAATGTCAGGTAGGTTATCTGTGAATGATATAACGTGTTATATGTGTTATGTGCATTATCGTATGTTTGTTTATGAGTGGGGAATGGATGGGAAACTTATATGGGCATAAACCGTTAAAGTGATGCATGTTATGTGATAGATACGTGTAGGAACTTTGTGCTCTATTTGAAACCACTAAATGACTAACTGGTAATCATACTAGGACGTGATTGACCAACCTTGATTGTTAGCTATTTGTGAGAGCCAAACCGAGCAACCGAAGTGAGTTCACACTTTTCTACAAAGCATGGTAAATTCCTGGTGGGAATGGGAATGGGTACAGGAATAGGGATTCCTCGTCCTTTGGGATGCGTTCAGGAATGTGGATTCCTCGTCCTTGAGACGTGTTCAGGAATGTAAATTCCTCATCCTGCTGGGACAGATTAGACTTACTAGACTAGAACTCTATCAGCGAAGTCCCTCCCTTTTTGTATCGACTTAATCGCCGAGGCTACGGCGAGCGGGTCATTAGTTAATAGCGCTATTAGGTTTAACAAACCTCACACCATGCCAGTCGGACGGGCGTGTACTAATGGACTATGGCACGTCGGTGGTGATAGACACCGATGCTAGGGCACAATAAATTTTTGTTAGTAGTCGATATGATAAACGAGTCTGGTAGTTTAAAATAATGGGGTAGCTCCCCACGGCCGGAGTGCCGGGCTGGATAGCCAGGGAAGGTGGACATGGGATGGTTAACTAATAAATGTTTTAGAACTATGGGGTAACCCCCACGGCTGGATAGCTGAATGAGATTAAACTACGTTTTTGGAAACAACTCTAAAATGGACAACCAACCGTGAACTCACTCAACTTTGTTGTTGACTCGTTATTAAATGCTTTGCAGGTCGTTAGATGCTATGGAGCTTACGCATGGAGGTGGTCATTGTGGGATGCGAATTGATATGTCCCGTACTCAATAAATAAACTTTATGAACTAGTGAAACTTATGTTTTGGGAATTTAAACTTATGAACTACGAACTTATGTTTTGGTTTAACGTCTTATGCTTCCGCTGTTTAAATTGAACTTGGTTAACTTCCTTTTGGTCACCAATTGTATTGTGATTGGTTTTATTTACTAAAATACGTTTTTCAATATGATTGGTGGCTCGATCCTGGTCATGTAACGCCTCCAAGCGGTGATACTCCGCATGTGGATTTTGGGGGTGTGACAAAAGGAACTACACTACTCACGATCTAGAGCTGGGAGCTGTTGTTTTTGCACTCAAGATATGGAGGCATTACCTGTACGGTACCAAGTGCACCATTTACACCGATCACAGGAGTCTCCAGCATATCCTCGAACAGAAGGAGTTGAACATGCGACAGCGTCGATGGGTCGAACTCCTGAATGATTACGAATGCGCGATCAAGTACCATCCGGGCAAAGCCAATGTTGTGGCCGACGCCCTCAGTCGAAAGGAGACTAAACCTAAGCGTGTACGTGCGTTACAACTTACCATCCACTCTAGTCTTCCCGCTCAGATACGAGATGCTTAGATTGAAGCATTGAAAGCAGAAAACATCAGGGCTGAGTCCCTGCGAGGATCGAAGAAACGGTTAGAACAAAAGGAAGGCGGTGCTTATCACGTAACAGGGCGCATCTGGGTTCCATTCTAAGGTAATCTACATGAGCTTGTGATGGATGAAGCACACAAGTCTCGTTACTCGGTACATCCTGGTTCGGATAAGATGTACCACGATCTCAAGATTACGTACTGGTGGCCCCACATGAAAGCCAGCATAGCAACCTACGTTAGTAAATGTTTGACTTGTGCGAGAGTCAAAACCGAGTACCAGAAACCGTCAGGCCTACTTCAACAACGCACCATCCAAACCCTTGAAGACATGCTTCGAGCATGTGTAATCGACTTTGGTAATGGCTGGGAAAGACACCTCCCGTTAGTGGAGTTTTCGTATAACAACAGTTATCACACCAGTATCCAGGCTGCTCCGTTTGAGGCATTGTACGGACGAAAGTGCCGATCACCCCTTTGTTGGGCAGAGGTTGGCGACAACCAAATCACTGGCCCAGAACTTGTCGTTGACACAACAGAGAAGATCGCTCAGATACAACAACGAATGGCGGTAGCTCGTGACCGTCAGAAAAGCTACGCTGATAAGCGAAGGAAACCACTCGAGTTCCAGGTTGGGGATCGAGTACTACTTAAAGTCTCACCTTGGAAATGTGTAGTTCGTTTTGGTAAACGAGGCAAACTCAACCCGTGATATGTCGGACCTTTCGAAATCATAGAGAAAATGGGCAAGGTGGCCTACAAACTGAACCTACCCGAAGAACTCAGTGGAGTTCACAACGTATTCCACATGTCAAATCTGAAGAAGTATCTGTCAGATGAGACCCTCATAGTTCCTCTCAAGGAGCTCACTATCGACGATCAGTTGCGATTCGTCGAGGAACCAGTAGAGATTACCGACCGAGATGTTAAAGTTCTCAAGCGCACCAGAATACCTCTTGTTCGAGTTCATTGGAACTCCCGTCGTGGCCCAGAGTTCACCTGGGAACGAGAAGACTAAATGAAACACAGGTATCCCCAGCTATTTGAGAAAAGTACAACCACTACTAAGGCTGAAGCTACTACGGAATTTCGGGACGAAATTCCAAACCAATTGGGGGATGATGTGACACCCCAGGAAAACCAAGGAAACCACGCAACCAAACTAGCTTCCTCAGTAACCACGTGCTAAATTTCGGGACGAAATTTCTTTCAAGTTGGGGATGATGTGACAACCCGAGTTTTCAAGGTCTTTCCTCTACACGTTACTTGTTCATAATTGTGTTTGCATAACTTGGCTGCTTTGTAGCTGTACATGTGTGATTATATGCTTGAGATATTTTGTTACTATTTGATTTATGAGTGATAGAAATTATTAACTATTTGAGATTATAAACCCACAGTAGACGAAACTTGGTGAGCCACACACACACCACGATGAAACATGTGAAGTTTCGCCACTCTCACTCGACGAAACCTTGGGTCACTCGATGAAACCTTGGGGTTTCATCATTTACCTCCCGATGAAACTAGGGAGTTTCGCCAACATGGGCTTCGGCCCAAGTTTAGCCCAATCAAATCAGCAATTACGTTATATATATTACACACGCCACAATACATGAAACCCTAAACTCTCTTTCTTTCTTTCTTTGGCACCCGACGGCAACCATCATCTCTCTAGGAGTTCTTGTGTTTCATCTCACAACCGGTTAGTCTTGATGGTCGATTCGATTTACATGTTACTGTGTGTGTAGATAACTATCAGCATAAGTGAGGTTGTTTGCTAAATGACTTGGCTATGATTGATGCTTAAATTGAAAATCATGTAATTAGGGTTTTGATGTTCTAGTGCAAATCGATTTGTTTATAAACTGCATGATGATGACCCATGGAAATGTATTCGTTCATGTTCACTAATTAGAGCCATGTTTCTGTTTGATATTGTACTTGTGATTGAGTGGATCTGATCATCGAATACATTCAAGTTGTAATCTAGATCATATATGGTTATTCTATGATTTAGGGTTCATGCTAGATATTAAGTGCTGTGATGCATTTGGAATGATGATAAGTAGCATTAATGTTATTGTATTTGAATGATAACTGTATGATTGATGATAATGGTGTAACGACTGTTGATGATTAGGGTTTTCAGTGTGTATGCTTAACTGTTGCATTGCCGACGAAAGTCTCACCCCGACGAAACACTCTGGTCGATGAAACATAGGAGAGTTTCGTCATTCTCTCAACTCGACGAAACATTGGAGGTTTCGTCACACCTCCATGCCGACGAAACCTAATAGGTTTCGTCACCTTGGGGTTTCGTCGCCTAGGGGTTTCGCCGTAGGTCAGAACCTCGCAAACAGAATGTAGTTTGATGCAAGTGTAATGATGTATGATTATATGCTGACCTTTGTCTGTTGAAGATATGTATGAGGAAACATGATTCAGTTTTGATTAGCATACTTGACTGTTAAGCATTGTTACTAGACAAACATGTGAGATGTGAATTTGAACAAGTTGTGTAACTGCTATGTGCTATCTAGTGATTACTGATTGAATACCCACTCTGATTTGTATTTACATGTGAACTTTGTGAATGCCAACTGATTACGTATGTATGCATACTATAGGCTTTGACTGATTAACTGTGAACAAGTAGATTAACAAACCGAGCAAACCAAGGTGAGTTCACACTTTTATAAGGCATGGGATTCCCTGTGGTTTGGGAATGGGTTAAGAAGCTAAAATGAAACCTACATATTCACCTTTAACAGAATATGTACCTCTATCCTCATTGAGAAGGATGACAACATTAATCTGCGTAGTCTCTTTGGATAGATTACGTACCTCCGTCCTCAGTTGGGAAGGACGACAACATATAACTTACTAGACAAAACTATATCATTAAGTATCTCATTTTTATATCGACTTAATCGCCGGGCCAATGGCGAGCGGGTCATTAGTTAATAGCGCTATTAGGGTTGACAAGCCTCACACCGTGCCAGGAGGACGAGCGTGTACTAATGGATCTGGGCACTTAGTCAGTGATGATAGACATTGACATAGGGCACAACTTTCTCAGTCAGTTGTCGATATGGTAACGGTCTAGTGGTTACATGGGGTAACCCCCACTGGTTATGGTTTGGGAAACAATGAATTGGATAACTCATGGTTTTTGAATGAACTCGTGGTTTTTGAAACAACTATAAACTGGATAACCAACTGTGAACTCGCTCAACTTTTTTGTTGATTCGTTGTTACATGCCTTGCAGGTCGTTAAATGTTAGCTGGAGCTTGCAGGGGAGCGGAAGTCGTTGTGATTCATGGACTGTTGAGTTCCATGTTAAACATTAAACTTTTAAACTTATGCTTTGGTTTTTGGTTTTAAACTTTATTGCTTCCGCTAATAACTTGAATTGGGTTGACTTGTTTGAACACCAATTATATTGTGTGGTTGGACTTTTATTTATTTAAATTACATTGTTCAATATGATTGGTGGCTGGATCCTGTTCAGTCACGCCTCCTGCGGTGATACTCCGCTTGTGGATTTTGGGGGTGTGACAGAGAGCACCACTATTGAGCTGAGCTTGTGAAGCCTTTTGGAGATCACTTTTGATTGCATGACTTTTGTAGATTGGTAGACTTGTTGGACAAGGGTAGTGTGACCCTGTGTTTCTTTTGATATGATACACTTTGTGAAACATGTAATAACTATTTATGATCGATGATTAATGAAAGCTCAATCGCCATGTTCTCATTAATTACGTTGTTGATTTACTTGTTTATGTTATGATTGTGATGTTGCTTGATTGTTTGATATGATGATTTATTATGTGTATGTGCATACGACCCCTAGATCATTATAAACATATCCTGAACAAATAAGATCTGACCAATCTGATCTCTTTCTTAAAAGATGCCTCCTCAAGAGATCATTCGGCTGCCCATGACCGAGGCAGAATTACAAGCGCACATCACACAGGCCATCGCACGACACGAGGTTCTTCGCTACAGACACAGCGGAGGTACCTCAGGGAATAACCCACCTAACGGTAAAATTTTAAGTCACCTAAGACACATTACAATCCGTTTGGACATTTCCAAGTGTGTTTTGATAATGCCTTCTGTGAATGATGTTGCTTGTACAGGCTGTACTTACAAGCAGTTTTTGGACTGCAAGCCTCTGAACTACAACGGCACTGGAGGTGCCGTAGATTTTGTGAGATGGGTCTAGAATACGGATTCTGTTTTGCGAATGAGAAAATGTACTCCAGAGCAACAAGTCACATACACTTCTGCACTGTTTCAAGATGAGGCTCTGTCATGGTGGAACCTTCAGGTTCAGACGCTGGGCGAGGCTGCTGCGTATGCTTTGTCATGGGATGAGCTGAAAGAGCTGATGCGTAGGGAATATTGTTCTCATATGGAAATCCAGAAGCTGGAAATTGAATTCTGGAATCTGAAGATGGAAGGTCCAAAGGTGGTGGAATATGTGTAGAGACTTCACGATTTGATGCGAGTTGTTCCATATCTGGTGGAACCAGAATTTAGGAGGATAGAATGATTCATCTGGGGATTGGCACCTCAGGTTCTGAGCTTGATGACAGCATCAACGCCTCCAACAACTATCGATGCGAGTAACTTAAGTGTGGAGCTCACTAAAGAAGCAAATAGACTGGAAAAACTTTCAACCCCTGATGGGAAGAAGGAGACTCATACGGAGACATCCAAGAAGAACAAACGGAAGCACACTGATTTCCAAAAGGGCGCTCGAGCGAATAACAACAACAAAGCCAAAAAGGGAAAAGAGCACATGGGTATCCTACCTAAGTGCGACAATTGTCGACGTCATCATATCGGGCGATGTAAATATGGAAAATGTGATAACTGTGGCAAAGTGGGGCATGTCAAGGAGACGTGTAGGCAGGACACTGAACGTGGAAATGGAGGTCAAGATGGTAGCGGAAATCGCGAATGAAACAACGACAACAACAACTATCAAGGCAGAAATGGTGACAATCAAGGATGTGGACAGGGGTGTTTTAACTGCGGTAATGTGAGGCATTTCAGGAAGTACTGCCCTAAAAACAACCAGGCCGGTGGTAAGATTTACTTGGGGACTAAGCCAAGATGTGATGAATGCAAGTTTCACCATGAAGGTCGATGTCTGAGGCCTAAGTGCGATAGGTGCGGAAAGGAAGGACACAGCAAGGATGCCTGTTGGGCGAAGTATCCCAGACAAGGAGGAAATGGTGACGACAACCGAGACGGGAACGATAGTGGTAGAGTTCCAGGTTGTTACAAATGTGGGGACGTGGGGCACCTTAGGAAAGATTGCCCTAAGAATAACCAAGCTCGTGGAATAGTGTTCAACATTGAAGCTCATGAAGCACGCCAGGATCCGAACAAAGTCACTGGTACGTTCCCTACTAATCAACACTTTGCATCTGTGCTATTTGATACCAGTGCCGACTATAGCTTCGTATCCCTAGAATTTAAGAATATACATGGTTTAATAGCTAGTAAGTTAGACATCCCGTACTTGATAATAACTAGCTAGTGGGAAGCTAGTAGAAGCTAATGAAGTAATTAGAGGTTGCGTTATAGAGCTTGGAGGGCATGAGTTTTCGTCAGATCCTTTGCCAGTTGAATTGGGAAGCTTCGAAGTTGTATTTGGGATGGGTTGGTTGTCGAGCAATCGAGCAGAGATTGTTTGCCATGAGAAGATTATCCGTATCCCATTGACGAATGAAGAGACGACCGTGATTCACGGGGAGAAGCAGGATACACTTCTGCGAATTATTAGTTATTTGAAGGCACGAAAGTTTTTGCGTAAAGATGTGTTGCTTTCATGGCTCTTGTCATGGATAAAGAGGCCGAAGAACCGAGGCTCAAATACATCCCTGTGGTAAGGGAATATCCTGAAGTCTTCCCCGAAGACTTGCCAGGATTACCTCCTCAACGACAAGACGAATTCCACATTGATTTGGTTCCAGGCACCGCGCCTGTAGCCAAGGCACCTTATCGACGTGCGCCTTCAGAGGTGCAAGAGTCGCCAACGCAGCTCCAGGAGTTGCTAGATAAGGGATTTATAAGACCAAGCTTCTCGCCTTGGGAAGCTCCAGTTCTGTTCGTCAAGAAGAAAGGCGGTGGTTTTCGAATGAGTATCGACTACCAAGAGCTGAACAAGTTAACCATCGAGAATCAGTATCCCTTTCCGAGGAGTGATGATTTATTCGACTGACTGCGAGGATCCAACTACTATTCCAAGACTGATCATTGATCGAGTAGAGCTGCGTATTCAGGAAGAAAGTATACCGAAGAACGCAGAGTTAAAAATAGTTTTTAGATATGCACTAATGTTGTGTTTATACGCGGTACACAAAACTGTTACACACCGAGTACAACGCTTTGAGGGCTTGCGAAAACATGCATTTAGGACCTTCGGGGACTTATGTCAAAGTCCATTAGAAGGTATCTCGTAAACACCACGTCTATTAACTCGGGCGAACACCATTATTCTGGCATATATGTTATTTTAAGTCAATCGAACAGGTGAAGTACTCGAATTTCTTTTATTGGAATCTCCACTTTTGCATCTAGCAAGAAGATTTTACATCTCTACTCCTCTTAATGGTAGTTGCATCACGACAATTTTCTTCATTAAAGTGAACTCTCCTTTGTCTCGATACTTGATCATTTCTTCATTATAGTAAATACTCATTGTTTCATTTCTTGGAGATTCATATGTTACGCATGCACCATTTGTTATGCATGTGGTTTCGTTTCGAATAAGCGCTTCATCAAAGTTCAAATATCATTTTGCTACATCTAATTATTGACTTGTGATTCGAATGACCTACATTATTGTAATTGTTGGCTCCTTTGTTATCGAGTCAACACACTTTCTTGAAACTTCTTTTCTTTCAAGTTACATACATGGTTTATCTTTGTAACCATGCCGAAATTCCCTTGACAAATACAAACGTTTATTATCAAATTGCGCTGAAACCAAGTTCAATTGCTTGAACTTGTCCATTTCGCATATTAAATTCAAGGCACCATACGATGTATTGAGAACATCATATTCAGATTCACTTTTTGCAAGTATTTCTTTGGTTCCGAGTCACAGTAGACTTGTTTAGTCGTCTGTTGATTCCAACACCTTGTGGTGGTGTCTCGTTAAATTTGAAGCCTGCGCTAATCCCGTTTACGCATCTTATACACGGGTTTAATTGTTTATTTATTGACTTGCTCTAAATCCGCTCTGGTTTACCATAAATAAAGCAGTCTTAACACAATCGTGAGCTAAGACAATGGTACATAAATTCATTTTACCTTACAGTGTACCTCCTAACGGTTCTTTCATTATTAATCAAATGCCTTGCAGTATTTACTGCTTTTTCATCTTCGATCGGAAACAGTAGTTCCTTGGTATTCTATATTCAATTGAAAAACCCTACGATGCCGTTTGAATCAAATTCTCAGGTTTGCTTCATTACACTTTCATCTGATTTCAAACACAGTGAACTTGTTTGGTCACCGCTATTATTGAATTATGTCATTACGACACCTTGTGGTGTCGGTACAAACTTGTAGCTTGTGCTAGTCATGGTCAACCGTTTCATACGAAATTACGCATACTTTTTGTTTGACCCATCATTTAATCACTCTTAATGCAACTACGAATTAAGACAATGGTACACCAGATTCGGTTGTATTTCATTCCGGTGTATTCTCGCAAATTCAATAATGTCAACACACTAATTTTATCCATTCATTTGTTCGAAAGTTGACAGAACATATTCATGTTACTATTACATTTGAGCTTGCTGATTTTGAGTTCATCTAGCGGATGTTATTGTTTCTAGAGCTCATTTGCATATTATCGTTTGGAATTCTATTGGTCGAAACTCCTCTTTCATTGAACCCCTGTGAAATAAGTTACACTGGATTATACATCTATACGTCTCATGTCCTTTGACATCAAATTCTGGAACACATACCTTTAACCATTGGGTTGTTGTTGTTGTAATATGTCCTTGGATTCACCTGATTCGAATAAGTTTTGATTCGGTTTCGTTGTTAAGCACTTTGAAATTATTCATATCCATGCACGTAAAACGTAACCCTAAGGAGTTAATGTAGTATAAATTTCGAGGACGAAATTTTCTTAACAGGGGGAGAATGTGACAACTATCAAAATTTCAGGTATCCGTACAATTATTAAACAATGATTAGTGCTTAATAACTGTGCTGAATTACAATTAATTACTTGAACAGCTTTATGATTATTACCATATACATGTGCATCATATATTGAAAATGACATAACATTACTGCATGCAAACTTTATTGATTCAAATGATTCACGAAACAAAGATAGCACAGTTATCAGACAAATCAGAAAAATGCTGACGGAGTTCAGTACATAGACAGATATGGTATTGAGATATAGAATGAGCCAGAAACCAAGAGTTACACTAGTATAGTGTGTAGGAAAGTAAGGGTCACAAAACTGCATTCCTAGTGATAGTTTAAGTGCTGGAAAGTGCCTAAAACTCACATAAACTGTAGAATTCTGGAGAAATCAGCAAAATTCAGCATTTAAACACCCTAATATCATGCAGAAATATGGTTAAATGGTCCTGAATGCTTTCCTAAGTGTTGGGAATCAAAACTGTCATGAAAGGTAACATAAGCACACGAAACTGCATAGTTTAGCACCTTAACGAACCGGTAACCAACCGAACAACCAGACACTACCCGAAACACCAAATTTTCACTAGAAGCACTGTTTTAACATTACTAAGCTAGTTATGGTCCCGGAACATCATAACACATTATATAACATCTAGTAACCAACAAACCTAACTATATACTTGAAATCTAACTATATAAACTAACTAATACTTACAACCTAGCCTAAGACCCCCCACCTATATACGGTGTCATGGTGGCCCCCACAATAGATTTTCTGTAAATTCTTTATTAGATCATGTTCCCTAATTATTTGACACAAAAACCATTGGAAAAATGTGCATTAGTGGATTATAAGAATACCTCAAGAACATAACTTCTCATTCATCAACATCACACCACTCCACTTCTCTCCTTCCTCCTCCCCATAGCTACGGCTGAACACCACTCCCACTCCATCATCATCATCATCATCATCATCATCATCATCATCATTCATCTTACATACATTCCACACATATACAAGGGTGTTAGAAGCATAGTAAGGAAGCTTGGAGCTTTCGGAGATTGAAAGACCTTCACCATTCGCTTTTATCCACTCCATTTCTTCTCTTGATCACCCCTAGCCTTGAGCTAGTAGTAAGAACACTATACTCTTCATTTTACATCTTATTTAAGTGGTTAAAGAATGATACATGATGTTAATCTTGAAGATCACTAAGAAATAAGAAGATGAAACATGAACATAAGCTTAAAATTTTAAGAAATATTAAAGAAATCATGTGTTAAGTGTTGTTGTGATACTTGATGATTGATTGTTTATGTTAATGATGTAGATCATCATATGATCTTGCTAGATCATGATTACAAATATAATCTAGTAAGATGAGAGGATGAAAATGTTAAAGATTCATAGATCATCCTCACATAAACCATGAACTTGAAAGAATAAGTTGTTTTCTTGTAAAATGATGTTTAAAATGGGATGTAAGTCTTGTAAATCTAAGATTTCAAGAATGATTTTTCAAGAAACCAAGTTAAAAATACGAAGTTTACTATATCTTGGTTCTTAAAGAAATCAATCATGTTTTTAGTGGTTAAACAAGTATAGAAACACATATGTAACAAGAAAAATCCAAGAAGAAACATTTTTATAAAATGTGATTATAAGTTGTAAAGAACTAACTTCTTTAAAAATGACGTTTTTAAAGAAACAACCACGCTTTAAAGGGTAACTAGACCCACTAAACACATAAGTTACTACAAATTTTTGTAAATTTTCAAGTTCATGAAGTGGTAGTTTATGCTTGTTTTTGGCAAAATTAGTAAGTGTAGATTGTTTATTGTTGATTATTGATTGATAGTGTTGATTTACAAAAGAACATGATATGCCTTGAAGGCATGTAAACCTCCATTTTTAGGGGAAACTATGGCGATTTTTTTTTTTAAAATTAAACACTTAGAAAAATATTTCTAAACAAATATTTGTGAGTATATTTCAAACCATGAATTTTTACATAAAGTTTGCCATAAATTTTGTTACAAAAATTACAAATATTGGAGGTTGATTTTTATAAATAAAAGTGACTAAATATGTATTTAGGAAATATATATTTAGAAGTCACCAAGTGTGTGATTATTTGTATATTATGTGTATTAGTTATATTATTTTAGGAATTGAAATAATATAACTCATCAAAATACCAAAAAAATTACAATCCAAAATATTATCAAAATTTCAAGGAATAAATATACAAAGAATACCCAAAATCTTGGTGAAACCGAACAAAGGAATATAACTTACAAAATATTCAGGAAATATTATTCATAAGTATAGTTTGGTAATTAATATTTTGGACACCAAGTGAATGAAAATATGATTTTCACAATTATTACAAATTTATATCATATTTTTGACAAGAAGGAAATGTATTATCATTGAGCAAGTAAAAATATATATTTTTCTTGAAATTATTAGAAGATATATTATTTTTGGAAGGAAATATATATTTTCTCAAAGAAACATTAAATACATTATTTTTGGGAGAAAATGTATTTTCTTAAATAAACTTGAAATACATTATTTTTGAGTTAAAATAAGTTTATACATACTTTCTAAGTTAGACTTGGAAATATATTATTTTTGAGACTTGTATGAGATTTAAAAATATTTTTGCCAAGGGAAAAATTTTGAATAATTTTTCTAAGTAATATTTCTCAAAATACATATTGATGTATTTTTTATTAAGAGATATTATTCCGGAAAAACCTATACAAAATTAAGTATAAGAATACTTAACAATTACAAGAAAATACATATTCTCGTACATTTAAATACACTCCGGAATACGACACCTATACATGGCAAAAATATACTAGTGTAAGAATACTAATACAAATACGCCCATCCTTGGGAATGATACACATGTATAAATACTTGAAAAGTAACAAGTTAAAATATATTATTTTAACTATTCTTCCAAAATTTGATAAATATAATTTAAGTTAAAATATTTATTATTTTAACAAATAATTATATAACTTGGAATAATATTGAAGACACAAAGAGGCGCAACTCAAAGAGACTAACTAATACTAAGTCAAGGCACGACCCGCTCGTCTAATAGATCATAGTACGTTGTAGGTAGTCGTGTACGCTAGGAGAAGCTTTGAGTTACAGTTGATTACGAAGAACACAAGACTGTGAGTTCATGTCCCCCTTTTCTTTTAACTGTTTTCAGTTTTATAACTTCGGGGCGAAGTACATGTTACTAAATGTTTACAGACAATTACAAATGGTATGGTTAGCTAAGGAAAATACTGTTAGATCATGTGAATTGGTAGACGCACTCTTAAGACCATTAATCCTCGTGTTAGGACCGAGGGACATGAGTGATAGATCTATCTGGGTGTAGCGAGCCCACACCCATGTGGACCGGGGTTTGGCCCATGAGGTGACTATGTCTTACAGCCGGAGGCACGGTACAAATCTGCTAGGTTTGAGCCATCCTGCACAAGTTCACACATGTTAATGTACTAGCTACACATTAATTGATCTGTTCCTTGTTGCTTCATACTAGTTTACAAGTACATACATACATACTTACAAATGTTTACAAGGATGTTCGTGCACACATACTAAACATATGAACTCGCTCAACTTTTGTTGATGTTTTCAAACTACATGTATTTCAGGGAATTAAGTATGGATCTGGCGGGCGTTGAAGTTTACAAGTCATGTTTCAAATAAAAGGTGTCATCCGAAGTCGAAGGGTTTAGGTTATGTATTTTATCTTGGATAAGATACATGGCTCAAAACATAGTTTGTTAAGTGTCTTTTGTGAAGACCTTATGGAACTTTAAACTTGTTGGTAATGTATTTTGAACCTGAAGTCGGTGTTTGGATTTTAAGACAACGTTGTTTGTAATGTTTTAAAACTATCTATGGATGAACATCTTGGGTTTTATCATATAGTTGTTTGTTATGGTTGAATGCAATGATATTAAGCAAGTCACACCAAATCACGCTTCCGCAAAAGTCAGGGTGTGACAAGTAAAAAAGGGGGTGTCACGTCACGTGACAAGAAGAAGCAAAGACCGTCGCGCAGCGCGACAGCTGTCGCGCCCCTCAAGGGGCCCAAAATCTGGCAAATTGTTATTTGTTTGTTCGTTTTGGCATACAGACATGCTTAGATATGTTATAAACATAATATAACTGAAATCATTTCACGTTTATGGAATGTAGGTTGTCTATAAGTACCGGATGACGACCAAGCCCGATGAAGAACCGAACACGATCAAGATATAAGCTTCCGCACTATGTTTCGTCGTCATTTTTTAATGACGAACTATTATACATTATGTTATATTGTTTTAAATTTGAAAATGTTTTAATAAGCCCACATTTTTCTAATGTATGTGTAATCGTAAATACACATTAATAGTCGAAAACAATATGAAAACTGTTAAATAGAAGTAAGGGTCTTACATGGACTAGAGAGAGGAAACTCTGTCCATTTGGTTTCATGGTTTTGTACATTCAAACAATTAATAGAAACCAATTTAATTAGCTTGTTCTTGTGCATGTCACCTTCATACTCGGATTCCGCATGAGATATGGAGTCAAACTAGCCGGTCGGAGCATTCGGGACCACCGAAACGGTCCTCACAAGTGGTATCAGAGCAGAAGACCGGTTTCAAGGATTGAAGACACAAGATTTAAGCAGATTGAAGCTGATTTGGATCTGAATTCATCATATTTCTACTCATTCTTCTTCTACTCATTTTATTCAAACTTAAAACACAAAATTAACGTCGAATTCATGGAAAAAATTGACTGATTTTTGGATATGTTGTGCGAAATCACGTTTTAATCAATCCTTGAAAGAATCAAATCAAAATTCGAACTAATTCACTAAAAATTCTTGGAAAAACCATGAAAACGTAACTTGAGTTTCGAGATTCGTTTAAGTGTGTCAAGACACATTCGCACGAATCTGATTTGTCTAGTTCGCACGAATCTGACAAATCCAGTTCGTACGAACCTAGGTTGTTTATTGTGTTCATCTAATGGTATTCATCGTATTTGTTGCTTGATTAGTGACATCCAAAAGTTATTCAGTGCTTAATCCGTGTAATCTAGGTTGTTTATTGTGTTCATCTAATGGTATTCATCGTATTTGTTGCTTGATTCACACTTGGTTTACAAGATTCTTCCATTTTCATCTAATTTCTTTTAGTTCATCACCCATACACCTAATCAATAGGTGTTTGTGTGATTAATCAATCACTATCATTGTAACCTGTAGTATTTGGGACTTACAGTTTTGTTCAAATAGAATTGACTTTTTGTTCTTTATTATGACAACTAAGGGTGCAAACGAGCCGAGTGGTTCGCGAGCTACTCGAGATCGGCTCGAGAAAAAGCTCGAAACGATCCGAGCCTTATCGAGCCCGAGCCAAGCTTGAGTCTAAAATAAAGCTCGTTTGTTTATCGAGCCCGAGCCCGAGCCCGAGCCTCACATGTGAAGCTCGTTAGGCTATTCGAGCCTTATCGAGCCTTATTGTAAACAAGCCGAGTCGAGCCGAGTTTATTTAAACTTGTTTACAAGCCGACCTCAAACCTAAAATTAAGCTTATTTAGTAAATGAGCCCGAGCCCGAGCTTCACTTATTGAGCTCGCGAGCCTAAAAAGTGTATTATTTATCTTATTTTTATTTAATATATTAATTTATAGATAATAAACGAGCCGAGCTCGAGCTTCAGAAAATACCCATGAGCCGATCTCGAGCTTTGAAAACAAAGCTCGAATTGAGCCGAGCTCGAGCCCGAGCTCTCATAAGTTAATTGAGCTCGAGCTCGAGCCTGGTCGAGCTCGGGTTCTGCTCAGCTCATTTGCACCCCTAAATTGACAATCGAACAACTTTGATAGTAGTATAGAGTATCTTTTTATATTGTAAGCTATAATGAGTGTCGGAACCGTATAGATACCATGATTAACTGAACTGATACCGTCCCAACAATATCGGTACCACGTCGATTCTGGCCGAACAACATCGTTACTGGTATCAAAACCGTTACTAATTTTCGTTTTTATGATTTTTGATTGTAAAACACGCGTCCATATCCTTTTAAGCATTTCATAACTTTATATTTTGGTTTTATATTTCGGTTGCTATACTAAGTATTAGTATCATACTGATACCTTAATGAACTGAACCAGTACCGAACGAATTCCTAACACAACGCATAGTGGAGTTCTGCTATTATATAAAAATATTATACATGAATAAAAATTGTATGTATATACACACATAAAGAAAATGAATATGAAGGATGAAAGTTTAAAAAAATGGTTGGGTATAATGGTAATACATGAAAATGTAAGGGCACCAATAATGTATTTTACTTGACATTGCTCATACTAGTAAAAAGGGTCGGATCATGCGTCAATATATCCATCAAAAAGTATCTACCCGTGCGTTTCCCCTATGGTGTATTAAACAGTTGGAAGGGTGTTGCTCATCAAGATGGCACAATCATGGAGCAAAAATCAAAAGCTACATTTTCTATAATCTATTCTTATCGTGGAAAATAAACCCCGATCAACTCCTTTATATTATAAGATTTGATTGTGATGATCATGAATACTTATAATGACTTCATACCAAACTGCTCGATTAGGTTAACAAGTAGGCGGTTGGTTGAAATGTTAAAGTGAATTGATATAACCCTACCATCCAATCACAACATATGTTCATGTTTGGTTTGATTTTGCTTGTTATATAACGTATTTTGCACCCTCGGATATAAATAGGTTTGTCCCATTGGGTTGAACTTGATGAATCCAAAGATGACTTGTATACTTTTTCATGTCAAAGACATGTACTCTAACAGGAAAACACATTTAAAATCATGTAGCACAAACACCGCAGGTGTAAGCACTTTATTCAAATGGGTTAAACGGATCAGAAAGTTAAAAAAGGTTGACATGTTGTAATGAATTTGTAAAAAGGTTAAATTAGTCATAAATTGGTTGATTGTAAATAGTTTAAACCGGTTGTAAGATAGGTTGTAAGGCTGGACGGTGTGGACTAGCGCCCCCGTCCAGCTCAGCCTGTTAACGCCACGAACACCGCCCAGGGCACCAAAGAGGCTGGCGTGAGAGTGGCAATAATTGTGGACCCCGTTTTGGAGCGTTGTTGGCCCAATCAAAGTCCTCTAAATGGAGGGGGCGTCAAAGGGTTTGGCTCCACAACGGCAAGCCTAAAGCGTTTCACGAGTGAAGTTAGAATTTATACATTTTATATAAAGATAGTGTAATTTTAGATTGGTCTATGTGTTAACCTGTTTAATTTTACTACAACTCTGAAACAATATAACATATAACGTATATTTATAAATGGTTTAGACTACTTAACCTAGAGACTACCTAACCTAAATTTTCTATAATCTATTCTTATCGTGGAATATCAACCCCAATCAACTCCTTTATATTCTTATCATGTTTGGTGCCACCACCACCCTTCAATGTCTCCATTTTATCAAAATCGAAACATGCTTGTCCACTCACTATATACCATACACAACCAAGGCTATGTTAAGTGGAAACGGTAATCAATCATTTCAAACCATCAATTGTCTAGATTTACTTCTATTTCAAAATTTTATGTCACAACCTATTGATTATATCTAGTCGCAACAATGAATTAACACCACATGTGACTTGTTCAAAAGGAATGGTTTTCTATTTCTAGTATAATATAATCATTACATCATGGAAAGATAGTTCACTAAATGCATGTTACGTATTTTTTTTATTTAAAAACAAACCATGACACAATTTCTTGTTTTTAAAATTTATATATTTACCCTTTCAAAGCCCTTTTTACGTACTTTGGTAGTGGTATAGAAACCCCACTTCGATAAACAATGGCAAGAAGAAATTTTTATCATTCTTGTGTAGTTGGTCAAATGTCAATCGAGTGATTGGTTTGACTTATTGTAAGATGAATTGGCTTAGTCAAAGAAATTCTTTCCATTAGTGAAAAGGGAAAAGTGTATCATTGATCAAGTTAATAACTTAAACTAAGATAGACATCCAAATTGATGCATTTATTTAATAAATCACATTCATCATCAACTCTTTTGTTATATGTCTTATTCATTTATTATATACTAGGTTAAAAACTCGTGTGTTACGCGGATTGAACAAAAGAAATACTATATAGTTAGTAATAAAATATAAGAATCATAAAAAATAATTAAAAGATAGGTATATTTATAAAAAAAATAATAGATAGAATACAAAAGGGTAAAATAAAATAAGCAGAGAAAATAATTATGAACTTATTGAATTGTAACACGTGACACAACCAGTTACTAATTTATCAGATGTGGATTAATCTAAATTTTATGTTTGTACCACTCATCTTCTATTAAAGTTATCAAACATACTCCACCGCTGTAAACGTGCATGCTCGACTCGGTTCATTTATTTTAAGACTCGCAAAATGCTCAATTCAGCTCATTTATTTTTTAGTAAACTATAATTTGCTCCATGTGGTTTGTCCCAACTTTCACTTTGACACCCTATTTTCCACTCATTGTTTTATAGCACCCCGTGGTTAAATTTTCATTGCACTTCGACACCGTCAGACAAACGTTAATTGACCGTTAATGCTATAGGTAGGATGAACATTTCATAATGGAATCTTTTTAAATACACTCGAAACCTCCCTTATCTTCATTTCATTTTGGTTTGACACCTGCACTTTACCAATTGTGTAACAACCCAACTTTTCGGGTCATTACTTAGGCCTGTCATTTATTGCTCAATTACTCTAAGAGATTCGATAATAGTTAACCCGTTGCGGTAATCTATATATATTTGTTGTTAACAATTTCACACGATATTTTTAAACTATGTTTTACAACGCATTCACAACGCCTATTCAAAACGCAGTTATCGCATTTAAACGCAGTTTACAACGCATACTATTTAACGCATTTTATCGCATATCGCATCGCATGTTTATACTAAACGCTATCGCAAAGCAATCGTATCGCAACCTCATCGCAACTCGAATCGCAGATTTACTTTTATGCATCTTATGTGTTATGTGTGTTAATTGTGCGATTATTTGTTTAATGTTATGTGGTTATCTCATCGCAACGCTTACTCGCAACTCGCTTAAACGCAACGCAACGCTGAATGAATGAAACGAAAGTTGGAAAACTAACTCGCATCAGTCGTCTGATCGAATGACCATTCGATCGAATTATCATCCGTCCGGATGACCATCCGATTGGATGGCCATCTGATCGACTGGCAACCCGACCACTTAACCTGCACCGCCTTTCTCCCTCTCTCACTATAAATACCCACCTGTCACATCACTGTTCACTGATGTGACAGCTCTATCTGACCAACTCGCTCTCAAGCACTTTTCTCTCGATTCTAAGCTATTCCGTAAGTATTTCTCTCTAAATCTTGTACTTCCATCATCACTACACCCTTTCTCACCATCTTCTCCATCAAAGTCATACATTTTCTTCATGAAATCACCGGATTTGGACTACTTGAAGGTGACGTCATCTTGGTTTCTTATGGAAACTGAGGTGTGGCATCATCTCATCAAGATTTGTTAAGATCTAAAGGATTTCTACACATTTTAACACGAATCTCAACAAGATCTAAACATTCTCAACTGTTTTCATACTTTTCTTCAACATTCTTCACTTTTCACTCAAAACTGATGGAATCTAGACTCATTCAGGGTCTCTACTCATTCTCTAGTCGAGGACCGGTCTGAGAACGGATTTCCACCGAAAAGATGACCGACTCACGGGTTGAACATGAAACTACATTGGGAACAATTAGGCTGATCGAATGGGGGTGATTCCCATCTGATCAACTGAGCTGGACTTGGTATGTTTTCCGTTGTTTGACACGTCGTCACGCCGTCTCAGTTAAAACTTCAAACTTTTTAACTTAGAAAACTTTGTGAAATTTTCAAACATCGGATCGCCGATCGAATAGCCATCCGATCGGATAACCATCGGATCGAATGACTATTCGACTAGGTGACTTGACCTTTATAACTTTCCATACTTAAATGATTTGACCAAACTTCAAACTACCAAATTTTCACTTGAATAGCCATCCGTCCGGATGACCATCCGATCGAATGACTTGATTTATACTACAACGAAAACTTCAAAAGTTTCAGATCAATTCACACACACTCACTCAATCGAATGACCAACCGTTCGAATGGTCATCCGTCCGGATGATCTTCCGATCGAATGGGTTCTCATCCGTTCAACTCACCATCTGATACTTATCTCACCCAACACACTGTTTACGCACTGTTCAACGCTTACGCTATCGTTCTATGATCAGGCTAGCTCTCATGCGCTCCCTTCAATCCAATACAAGGCTGTGTTTATTATTAAACACATACTGTGAGGATACTCGAACCCTTTTCCGCTTAACGCAATTTTGGGTGTTACATACGTTACCTATATCAAAGCACATCAACACACAACGCAAACACTTTTAGCGCTAACCGCTTTCGCATGTTATATGTGATTCGATGAATGCTTGTATGTTATGTTTACACGGTGATTGTTGCCTGACACCTTAGCAATGATAGTACTATAGTTTGGACTCAACACCTGTCGTGGACAGGGGTTGTTAAGGGTTTTACT
>JARYGA010031539.1:20000-22500 GCA_030545235.1 Helianthus tuberosus
AATACCTATGGGGCCATGCAGGAACTACGTGGGTCGATGATACATATTGGGCGTGCCCAATTCCACAGCAAGCAAGCAAGCAACGCCCCTATAGGCAGATTCCACCCGCTTGAACTAGCAATTGCGGGCTGGCTGTGCTGCCAGAACGTTACCTTAAAGCAAGCTTGACGTGTGCCATCATCTCGTCCAAACAATAGTACCCAACATGGCTGACAAGCTCTACCGACTTTACCCATAGGCACGCTTGCCTGAATACCTATGGGGCCATGCAGGAACTACGTGGGTCGATGATACATATTGGGCGTGCCCAATTCCACAGCAAGCAAGCAAGCAACGCCCCTATAGGCAGATTCCACCCGCTTGAACTAGCAATTGCGGGCTGGCTGTGCTGCCAGAACGTTACCTTAAAGCAAGCTTGACGTGTGCCATCATCTCGTCCAAACAATAGTACCCAACATGGCTGACAAGCTCTACCGACTTTACCCATAGGCACGCTTGCCTGAATGCCTCTGGGGGTGCCAAACTACCGAAGTGGGGCTCAGCATGCGTTTGACACCTCTTTCCTCTCCCTTGGGCACTCTTGGGGTAAAGACAACCGTCTCATCTCGCTCACAATGCATGTGCTTGCCTGACTTGGCATGCCTTCCTAGCACATCCTTGTCCTTGGCATGCCATCCCAACACACACCAAGGCATGCCATCCCAGCACATGCCTTGGCATGCCATCCCAGCACATGCCTCTCTACCCCAAGAGTACTACCACCCCCCTATATATACATTCTGCACAAAAAGTAAAGTGACAGGAACAGACATTAATTTTTTGAGAAATCATAATTTTTGAAGGCAAGCACGTGGTCAGCCACGCTTTCAGGTCGTCGTGCGGGAACAAGGGCAGCGTGCTGGGCAGCGTTCTGGGCAACATGCCATGATGTGGGGCGCTTCCAAGGCAGCATGGCTTGTTTACTAGGCAACATGCTGCAATGTGTGGGGCATCGATCGATTAACTAGCAAACATCGTTGTTGCTTGTAGGCATCGTGTGGGGCATTTACAAGGCATCGGGCTTGATTTATAGGCAACGGGGCTTGGGGAGACCGACGCCTTGCTTGTATAGGCTTTAAACCTCGCGTCTCGTGTGCTTCTATCATGCCCATGCTTGGGCACAGGGGTTGCTCAAGCCCCTGGTCTCCCCTATATATACATTTTGCACAAAAAGTAAAGTGACAGGAACAGACATTAATTTTTCGAGGAATCATAATTTTCGAGGTTTGCTGGTCGTCGAGGCAACGTGGGCAGGCAACGTGGGGGGGAGGGGCGCTTGGTGGGGGGGAGGGAGGGGAGAGGGGCGCTTGTTCTCAGTCATCGTTGGGGCATTTGGGCTGTTATGCGCGCCACCAGCCTCCTTTGGCTTGGGCGCTCTCCTACCTTGCCCGGGCATGGGCTGCTCAACACCCACCACTCCCCTATATATACATTTTGCACAAAAAGCTAAGTGACAGGAACAAACATTAAATTTTTGAGGAATCATAATTTTTCAAAACCCCATCAAACGACGTCGGATTGGCATGAAATTTTGCGTGAGACCTCGGTAACGTGTTTTAAGGTGTTTGGATGAAAGAAATTCAGTTTTCGGGTCCCGAGGGCCCGTTGGCCCGGCTCGGTCGGCCCGTGACGCTTGTTTGGCGTGGATTGTCCGTAACCCCATGAAAGAACGTCGGATCGTCCCGAAACTTTACGTGGCTGTTGTAGGGCCCAAGTAGGGTCGTTTCGGGTCACGGGCCGGTCTGATCGGGTCAAAACGTTGACTGGGCTCGGGTCGGGACCGAGCGCCCGTGTGGTTCAACCATAACCGTATCAAACGAGGTCGGAACGGCACCAAACTTCATGTGAGCCATCGGGACAAGTTGACGGTGGTCTTGGGAAAGAATAATCTGGATTCGGGCCCACGGGCCTGCGGGCCCGGTACGTTCGTTTTCTCGGGATTCTTCGTAACACCACCAAACGACGTCGTATAGCCACGAAAGCTGACACGGTTGTTCACGGGCATTCTTATGGTGGTATCGGGTCACGGCTTCACGTCTCGGGTCAACGTGTTGACCGGGCCATGTTCGGGCCCGATTTGTCGTTGGGCCTTGGTTCGGGCCCGTTGTGCTCGGATCGACACCAAACTTTGTACAGGTTGTTCACGGGCCATTCTTACGTGGTTTGCGAACAGGAGTTCACGTTC
Organism: Helianthus tuberosus; assembly: GCA_030545235.1. Taxonomy (NCBI): domain Eukaryota; kingdom Viridiplantae; phylum Streptophyta; class Magnoliopsida; order Asterales; family Asteraceae; genus Helianthus; species Helianthus tuberosus. The sequence goes on from JARYGA010031539.1 coordinate 22,225, forward strand.
TCGGGTGAGGTCTTCATTTGGGCCTTGTTCGGGCCCGATGTGTCGTTGGGCCTTGGATCGGGCCCGTTGTACGTCGGATCGCCACGAAAGTTGACACCGTTGCTCGCGGACATTTTTATGGTGGTGTCGGGCCACGGCTTCACGTTTCGGGTCAACGTGTTGAACGGGCCTTGTTCGGGCCCGATGTCGTTGGGCCTTGGGTTGGGCCCGTTATGCTCGGATCGACACCAAACTTTGTGAAGTTGTTCACGGGACATTCTTACGTGGTTTGCGATC
>JARYGA010031540.1:0-104571 GCA_030545235.1 Helianthus tuberosus
TTTCTATTGTTGTTGAACCTCCTTTCATTCCTAGCCTTCCAAATGCACCAAAATCCAATCAAAATAATACCTTGAAGAGCCTCTTTAGCGACCCGATCAAGCCCGGCATTATCATGGATAATCGTCAAATCTCTGATGCAAAAAGCAAAAATCGGACTGATCCTGCACCATCGACTAATAAGGTACCAAATATTAGAAGCGACCGAGCAGGAAAAAAAAAGATGCTCTGCCGACTCCTCTCCATCCTCGCACAACGAGCACTCGGCATTACCATTGAAACAATTCCGTTTAATAAGAGCATCCGTCGTGGCAATCCTCCCCATTTCCGCTCTCCAAACTAAGATGTTACATTTCTTCGGTACCCACTTCACCCATTTAAACATAAAATTCTCACTGTAGTCGTATCCACTTCTCAGAAAGGTTTTCACCTCCCTAACCGAAAAATCATTATTCTTGCCGCCATTCCACTCCCACCTATCCCGAGCCCCAGTAAGAACTTTGTCGTTCAGCAAACTCTCTAACACGATCAACTCATCCATCTCTATATCCGAAGCGATCAGCCTATACCAGTTCCACAAATCAGAAAACGAGTTAGAGCCGAGATCGAATCTGTCACGCACCCAACATTTTTTTCCACCTCGAGCCGAAAGAGAGCTGGGAACCTATCTTTGAGGGGCGAGTCGCAAGCCCACGTATCCAACCAAAATTTGATGGTACTGCCTGATCCTAACTTGCATATAAAATTCTGAACCAGCTTCGTATTTCCAATCTTTGTTTTGTCCACCACAGAAATAATATTCTTCCAAATACCTCTAATATTGTTGTTAAACGGCACTGATTTCCAACAGTAGCTCCCCAAATGAATGGAGTCGATCACTTTTCTCCATAACCCCATATCATCATTCTTGTACCGCCAATACCATTTGGAAAGTAACGAAAAATTTACATCAGTCAAATTTAAGATTCCAAGGCCGCCCCCATTGGTCGGAGTAGTGACACGATTCCAAGACACCCAGGGAATTTTATTTACTTCCAAATTGCATCCCCATAGGAATTTCCTAATAATTTTCTCCAAGCCCTTGACAACCCCCGACGGAGCTTTGAAAAGCGAAAAATAATAGTTAAGGATACTCTCGAGCACCGATTTAATCAACTTCAACCTGCCACCTATGGACAAACACGAGGACTTCCACATCGCCAATCTGGACTCAAAAACGTCAAACACGGCTTTGCAACTATTCAGTCTATGCATTTTCGCTCCCACCAAAACCCCTAGATGAATAAACGGCGTCTGTCCAGCTTTACAATTAAACGTGGACGCCATCCTACTAACTTCAGCCGACTCGACGCCCAAACCGAACAGCTCCGATTTATTAATGTTGATCTTGAGGCCAGCACAAATGTAAAAACATCTCAGGATTTTCAACACAGATTTCAAATTATTAACAGACCATTCCCCTAGAAACACACAGTCGTCCGCATACAATAGGTGCGAAAGGACAGGGCCATCATTCGGAAGCGAAATGCCTTTCAAAATACCCACCGAGATCGATTTGCGAACCATGTTGGAAAAAGCCTCCATAACGAGCAAAAAAAGGAAAGGAGAGATGGGATCTCCTTATCTCATACCTTTAAAGCAATTGAACTCAAAAGTCAGGGGCCCATTAACAAGAACCACTGAACGAGCTGAAGCCAAAATCCCATAAACCCACCGGCACCACCGAGACGGAAAGCCTAATTGAGACATAATCGAGATCACAAAATCCACGTTCACATTGTCATAAGCTTTAGCGAAGTCAATCTTAAATAAAAAACCTTTAAACTTAACTTTCTTAGCCCACGTGACCACCTCGTTAAGGATAAGCGGACCATCCAAGATCAATCTATCCTTTAAAAAAGTCGTCTGGAACTCTGAGATAACTGACCCAATAACTTTTTTCAGCCTGTTCGCCAGAACTTTTGACACCACCTTATTAATAATACCAATTAAATTAATAGGGCGGTAGTCACCTAACCCATCCGGGTCATTCGACTTCGGAATAAGCGTGATGAACGAGGAGGTACACCCTTTAGAAAAACTTCCTTCAGCGAAAAACATATCCAGAATGTCACCGAAATCAGCTTCAAACGAACTCCAAAAATGCTTAATGAACTTCATATTAAACGCATCCGACCCAGGAGCTTTATCACTGCCACACTCAAAGACCGCCGCTTTGATTTCTTCTTTAGAAAAGACTCCTATAAGAGAGTTAGCTTCAACCTCCGATAATTTTTTGTCAAAAGAACACTCCATAAAGGGGCGGTTCTTTATATCTTCTTTATACTTAGACCTAAAAAAATCAAAAACCACCTTTTTTTACTTTTGAGGGTTTAGAAACCCACTCCCCATCAAAAACGAGACCAGGGATGCTGTTAGAGGATTTCTTTTTTATAACAACCCTTGTTGATGCAACAAATACAAGACCAACGGTAGTAGCTGGGCTGGTTAGGCCAAAGGGTTGAAGGGTTCAACTTTGCCTAACGCAGGTCGTGGGGTCCCCCCACGTTTGCAAAACGCGGAAGGAGGTTCACTAGTTAGTTTTTGTTATTTGCTGGAGATCCTTCTCTGAATTGTATCCAGATTCGGATGTGGGAGCAAATAGAATGTGTGTGGTGTGTGTGAAAAGGAGTGACTCGCATGTAAGCAAGTACTCAATGTGAATGGCCAGAGATTGGAGAATCAGAGCTGGCCAGGAGATGTCTCTTGAAGTAAATGAAGTGTCAATTTATAGGAGAAGACATTTCCCGAAGTAGAATTCATTTGACTAGTGATCCTTCTTGCAGTGAGGGGCTTACCCTTTCGGGGGTTGAAGCCTTTTGTCCCCCGGATAATAGCGTGCATTCCTGCAGACCTGCATTGCTTTTGCGGCTGTGGGTTGGTGAAGCAATCCCTGGATGTGACCGGCTATTGTTTCCGTGTTGCTTTTCCCTTCCTCGCAACTTTTTAAGCCTTGAACCCTTTAACCCTTTAGGCATTTACGCAATTAGCCATTTTATTCAATCTTGGGCTACCCCCGTCATCAGCCCCCCAAGTCAGAGGTTTTTGGGGGATGAGCTCAAAGACGTCTGACTTTTACACGCGTGTTTTACTGCCTAAAAGTTTCAAGGGTTCGATGCTTGAAGGCTTGAAGGGTTGTGATCAGTTGATATTTGAATTTTAAATAACTGACAGTTGATGTGATTGATGTATGGCGGTTCGTAGGGTGGCAGTTACTGTTTGCCATTATTACCCCTATTGTAGGTTATTTTATATTTTCATATCTCATTTATTTACACAATTTGCTTTGGATAAACATCACTTTCCTTCCTTTTTTCTCTCAAGTTTCCCCCTTTTCATTCGAAAATCAGGTCAGTTCCATTTCTCTTATTCTCTCTTTAATTGTTCATAGTTATGGGTGCTCGGAAGGATATGGCAAAATCCTTCTCTCGACTGACCCAAGAGGAAGTCGAATTATTTTGTGTGGAATGGGGAATAGGGACAAAATATAGACCGGTTGCACCGGCTTGTGATAAATCTGTCAATGCTTGTCCTTCTGGTATGATTGCCTTGTATTGTCGTCATTTTGAGTTCTCAAATCTCCATTATCCGTTTTCAAACTTTGTGTTGAATGTATTGGAATATTATCGAGTGTCTTTCGGTCAAGTTCATCCCCTAGGTATGGCTAGGGTTTTGCATTTCGAAATTCTGTGTCGGGCTTGTGGGTATGATCCCACTCTTTTAGCATTCCGTCGTTTTTTCCGGCTTGCTAAAAATGGTGATTGGTTCACCTTTGAAACCAGTCAAGTTGATACTTGTTTGATTTCGTCCATGGTTTCTACACTTGGGGTTTGGAAAGATCGGTTTTTCTGGGTGTCGGAGGAAATTGTTCCTTTCAAACTTGTTTGGAGACACCCGGATGCTGTTCTGAACGAGCCGGAGCCCTCTGATTCCGAGATAAACACTCGTTTTTTAGAAATTCTTAGGGAGTGCCCTTCGAGGCTTTGTCCCTTCCCTGAGCATCTGTTGGTGTTATTGGGGATAAGTAAACTATAGGAAAATGCTAACCAGGACCCGGTGCTTATTAGAGATGGGAAGGGTATGCCTTTATTCCTTTCTTGCTTTTTATTTCTTTTTATTTGTCTGCTTATATCCTTTTGTATTTTGTATTGTAGTTATGTCTGCCTTGGATTTTATTAAGAGTGATGATACCTCTGACGTTGGTTTTGATGATGCTGCTGCTACCCCTGGTGAGAATGCGGTTGTTAAGGGTGCTGATTATAGGTTTGAGGGTTCTGGTTATGTCAATGTTCCGAATGTTAAAGGCTTTACCAAGGTTACTGCGTCCAAAGGTTCTACTCGTCGTTCTCAACGCCATCTGAAGGTTGTTGATCAGCCCTCTGGCTCGGAGCCTATTGACGTTAGTGATGATATTGAGGCATCGGAGGATCAAGCTGTGGATGTTGGTAAAGGCAAGGAGAAGGAATTGATTGTTTCAAGCAAGAAAAATAAATTGGTTAAGAAAGGTGCCATTCCTGCTATTCAAGGCTCGTCAGCCAAAAGTGTTGAAAGCTTCGAGGGTTCGGAGGACATTTATGTGCCTAATTGGGGGGTTAAGGTTGGTGACAATTTTAAGGATCCTACTGTGTGCGCTGAAGCTTTGGCTCATTTTGCTCCTCCCGGTGTTCGAGATGCCATATCTGAGATGGAGGGTGATCATCTTATCTCTAGGGTGATGCTTAGTTCCTACAACCTTTCTGCCCTTTTGGCTGAAGGTGTCACTCGCTTTCCTAAAGGGATGCGGGAATATGAAGAGACTTCCAAGAAGAAAGAGAAAATGAAGGCTTCCATTGCTGCCATGAAGAAGGAAATTGAGAGCTTTTCTGAGAAGGAGTTGGCTTGGAACAAGAAGATTGAGGAGTTAACTAAGAGGCACGATATTGAGATGGGTGATCTTAGGAAAAGCTTTGAAGCTAACTTATTGAAACTGAAGGCTGATCGGGAGACCTTGGCTGTGCAAAAGAAAGCCTTTGATAAGGAGAAGGATGGTTTGAAAGCTTTGGTTGCCCAAACTACCGGGGATAACCAATGGCTCATTGAACATGGTTTTCATCAGGTGGTTACCTATCTCTTGCACTCTAAGGAATTTAACTCCGCTCTTGGTGATGTCTACACTAAGCTGCTCAATCTGGGAAAACACCAAGGCCTTATTGCGGGTTATAAGCTTCACGAGTCTGGCAACCCTTTGGAGAAATCTCCTCTGTATCGTCCCGAAGCTTCTGACGTCTTTAAGAGTTCCGTGGAGCAAATGGAGAGGTTATCCTACCCGTATGTAAGTCAAGTTGCCTCTTGTTATGGTAAGCCTCTTTCTGTTTTACAGGAACTGAAGCCGGATGGTTTGAATGAAAAGTTATGTGCTGAACTGCTTGGCTCCCCTTCGAGGAAACGTTCCTTTTCGGGGGATAGTGAGGATACTTTTCCTGGGGAGGCCGATGCTCCGAAGGATACTAGTTTGGAAGTTTCAGCTGTTGATGATCAAGGTCCGAAGGCTAAGAAGGTTAAGAAGACTAAGAAGGCCAAGGGTAGCATTTCTGGGGCTACTAAGCCTTCTGTTGATGCCTAGAATTTGTAGCTTTCTTAGCGCTTTGTTAAAACAATTCATGGTTTGTAACCCTTAAACAATATTAGGTTTTCAGGGACCCTTAAGGTTCCTTTTGGTTATGTTGAAGGCCTGTATGGCCGTTTGGACAATGATTAGACTTGCAAGTTACTAGGACTTGCCTTAACTTATGTTTGGAAGTCTTTTAGGACTTTCTTTGACATGGTACGATGTTTTAACTTTCTACTTTATGTTATGTTTTTAGACTTGTGCCTACTTTTGTTAAGGTAGTCTGTTTGGCTTTAACCTTCCAAGTCTTTTGGCTGTTTGTTAATAGGTTGAAGCCTTTAGGGTTTTGAGTTGTTACTCGGGTGGCTTGAAGCCTTGAAGGCTTCTTGGTCTTGTGCCCTGACTTGGTTTATATCTTTGTGATTTTCGTCCAAGTGACTTTGTTCTTTTAGATTTGCTTTGTTCTTTTGTAACTTTGTCTTTGTCGGGTTTGTGCTGCCCTTATGTTTTTTATACCTAAAAGGGGTCAGTGCTGCAGACACTTAGCCTTGGCATTTTTAACAAGAAGAGATAGCACCTATCCTTTTTATTATTTCTTTGATTTTCACTTGACTTTTTCAAGCCTGTTTGCGGATTATATTTTTAAGGCTTAGGGAACATTTGGTGTGGGCTGTTCACACCCGTCTATGAGACAATTTTATGTTTTCTTAACAAGTCTCATGGAGTTGTATTGATTTAGGAACTCACCCCTTATATAGGTTCTTTTTAACCCTTGAACCTATTGAGCGATGTGGCCTGGGAGCTCATCCCCTTACATGGCCCTTGCCATGGAGTTTTTTGCTAGGTTCTCAACCTGATCTTAGGATAGAAAGACAAGTTTGATAAAACAACTTCATTCATTCAAGCAATACTTGCTTTTTACAAAAGGTATTCATAGTGTTGTTCAAAATACATTTTGCTACAAACCAAACTTTTTTAAACATGGAACCTTTTTAGGGTTTTGCCGTTCCAATGCCTTGGAAGCCTTTTGCCTTCTGAATCTGCCAACTTGTAGGATCCCCCCTTGTGTACTTCAAGGATGGTGTATGGACCCTCCCATTTTGGGCCAAGCTTTCCTTGATTTTCTTTCTTGCTGGCTTTGTTGTTTCTGAGGACCAGGTCCCCTGGCTTGAAACGTTCGTTCTTGACTTTTTTGTTGTAGTAAGCCTCCATTTGTTGCTTGTATTTTGCCTCTTGAATTGCGGCTTGATCTCTTGCTTCCTCTAGGAGTTGTAAATTCAACATGGTCTCTTTTTGGTTTGTTTCGGGATCCATGTTGACAATTCTTTGGGTTACAACTCCTATCTCAGCGGGGATCACAGCTTCGGATCCGAATACCAGGCTATAAGGTGTTTTCTTATGGCTTGTTTTTTCGGTTGTTCTAATTGCCCATAGGACACTAGGCAATTCTTCAAGCCAGTTGCTTTCGTATCTTCCCAATCTTGTCTTGATGCCTTCTACTATGCTTCTATTTGTTCTTTCAACCTGACCGTTTGATTGCGCGTAAGCCACTTAGCTAAAAACCTGATCGATTTTGTATTCTTTGCACCAAACGCTGAAAGGCTTCTCAGCAAATTGCCTTCCGTTGTCGGTGACAAGTACTCCCGGCAATCCATAACGGCAAATGATGTTCTCCCAGACAAAGTCAATGACTTGCTTTCCTATGATCTTAGCAAGTGGTTTGACCTCGGGCCACTTGGTGAAATAATCTACCGCCACCAGTAAGAATTTCACCCCCCCTTTGATTGGGGGAAATGGACCAACAATGTCCATTCCCCATTTATGGAATGGCCATGCCGAGGTTATCGGGACTAAATCATGCTTGGGACTTTTTGGGATCGGTGCATGGATCTGGCAAGCATCACATTTCTTCAATTCTTCGGCTGTATCGCGATGCATTGAAGGCCAGAAATATCCGAGGTTCATGAGCTTTGCAACTACCGACCTGGCTCCAAAGTGAGCTCCACATACACCTTCATGAATTTCCTTGATCAAATACTTACTTTGCTCGGGACCGACACATCTTAGCAAGGGAGCAAGGTAACCCTTTTTGTAAAGGGTTTCTCCTTGTAGTATGTATTGCCTTGCCTTGATTTCAACCCTTTTAGCTTCCACTTGATCATTGGGTAATTCACCATTTTTGAGGAACTTTTTTATGGGAGTCATCCAGTTTGGATCTTCTTCGGTAACCACGTCTTGAACTTCCAATTCATTAATGGATGGGGCCTTCAACACTTCTACTAGTACCTTCTTGGTGAGGTGGGCGAAAGTGAGAGATGCAAGCTTACTTAGGGCATCGGCCTTTTTGTTTTGAGATCTGGGGATCTGTTTGATGTTACATGCTTGGAAGGTACTCTTCAGTTCCTTGGATTTTTCTCTGTATTTTTTCATGTTGGGCTCTTTAGCTATGTAGCTGTCATTCACTTGGCTTGAGACTAGCAACGAATCCGTGAACACTTCAAGCTTTTCAACCTTCATTTCTTTGGCCAGCCTTAGGCCGGCTATTAGTGCTTCGTATTCATCCTCGTTATTGGTGGTCTGAAAATCAAAACGGAGAGCATATGTGAATTCCAAACCTTTTGGGTTGATCAAAATTAACCCAGCCCCTGACCCTTCAACGCTTGAAGCCTCGTCGGTAAAAAGCTTCCAGGCTTCAGGGTTGGAAGGTTCAGTGGTGGTAGTGTTTACTTCAGTGGCTGTTTGGTTTGGGACTTCCACAATGAAATCAGCCAAGACTTGGGCCTTGATAGCTTTTCTTGGGACATAGGTGATGTTATGTTCAATCAGTTCTATGGCCCATTTGGCTAATCGCCCCGAGTTTTCAGGTTTTTCAAGCACACACTTAATAGGTTGGTCGGTGACCACTTGTATGGGGTGTGCTTGGAAGTACCTTCGAAGCCTCCTAGCTGTTTGAACTAGGGCTAGGGCAAGTTTTTCAAGGGGAGGATATTTTTTAATTCAGCTAATTTTAAAGTTTTGCTGAAAAAATAAACGGGTACCTGGGCCTTGTCTCGCTCAATGGTGAGGACTGCACTGATGGCCTCGTCCGTAATTGAGAGGTACACCGATATTAACTCCCCGGTTTTTGGTGCCGCAATGTCTGGTAGGGAAGCTAGATGTTGCTTCATCTGGTTGAAAGCTTCTTCAGCTTCTTCAGTCCATTTGAAATCCTTCTTATCTGAGCAGTTCTTGAGCGTTTTGTAGAAGGGCAGAGATCTTTCGGCCAACTTTGAGGTAAAACGCTTCAAGACTGCAAGCTTCCCGTTCAAGCTTTCAACCTCCTTCTTGGTCTTTGGTGGCTTGGTTTCAAGGACGGCTTTCACTTTGTTAGGGTTGGCTTTGATGCTTTGTTTTCCAACAATGTGACCCAAGAATTTTCCCTCCTCGAATCCAAATGAACATTTTTCCGGATTAAGCTTCATGTTAACCTTTCTGAGGTTCTTGAAAGTTTCTTGAATATCATCGAGCATTTGATATTCCGTCTTGCTTTTAATAACCAAGTCATCGACATATGCTTCCATGTTTTTGCCAATTTGGCTTTCGAAGGCTTTGTCAACGAGCCGTTGATAGGTTGCTCCGGCATTTTTGAGGCCAAAAGGCATCTTTTGATAACAAAAGATCCCTTTGTCCGTGTGAAAGGCTGTCTTTTCCTCATCCTCTTTCTTCATGAGGATTTGGTGATAACCTTTGTATGCATCAAGAAAGCATTTGAACGAGTAACCTGTGAGGGAGTCAACCTTGAGATCAATTTCCGGTAGTGGATAGCAATCCTTAGGACAAGCTTTGTTAAGATCCTTAAAGTCTATGCACATCCTCCAAGAGTTGTCTGGTTTCTTGACCATAACCGGGTTTGCAACCCATGATTGGTACTTGACTTCTCGGAGAATACAGGCCGACACAAGCTTTTCAACCTCTTGGCAGGCTGCCAGACTTCTCTCGGGTGCCAGGCTTCTTTTCTTTTGGACCACAGGCTTGACATCCGGTGGTATTCTCAACTCATGCTCGGCAATGTCCCGAGGGATCCCGGTCATATCCTCTGGACACCAAGCGAATACATCGCTGTAATGTGTTAGCAATTTTTCAAGGTATGAAAGGGTCTCTTGAGAAAGGTTTGGATTGACCCTTATTCTTTGTTCAGGGTACTTAGGGTTTATGACCAACCTTTGCCTGTCTTCTTCACTGTTTGAGCTTTCACCTTCAACCATGTAGGATTCCTGAGAGGGTTGAAGGGTTGCTATGCCCCTCTTGGTAGGAAATTTGGCTGTGCCATGGCCAACAGACACGGCCATGTAAAATGCACACTGTCCTGGTCTTCCAATGATCACGTCATAGCTTGAGGGGATGTTGATAACCACAAAGGTGAGTGGTTGGGTTCTTTCTTTTAAACCTTCACTGAAACGAACATTAAGTGTCAGTTGCCCTAAAGGCTTGAGGGGTATGTCGGCGATACCTTTTATAGAGGTTCCAGAGGGTTGAAGCCTTGAACGTTCTTCATTGCTCAAACGGTTGAAGAATTTTTCGAACATGATTTCAGTGGCTGCCCCCGTGTCTATGTATGCCCTATATGTTTGCAATGTTCCCACGGTAGCTTCTACCACAAGAGGGTTAGAGAGAGGGTCTTTCTCCGTTGGGGGGAAGCAAACACACTGAAGCTCCCAAGCTTCCAACCGCTGTGTTTTATGAGGAACCCTTCCATCGAAATCCACCATATTGACTTCCTTACCCTTTCCTTCAGCCATTTTGTCCCGGACTCCCTTTACCAAATGAGCGAGTTCTCCGGACTTGACAGCCTCTTCTATTCTTTTCTTGAGTTGGAAGCAATCATTGGTGTGGTGACCTTTTTCTTCGTGAAACTCGCAGTATTGGGTGGAGTTCTCGTTCTTCCTGCTCTTGGGGAGAGGCCTAGGAGGTCGAAAGTTTTGTTTAACTTCTTCCGTTGCAAGGATTTCTTGAGGGGTCTTTGTGAGGGGTGTGAAACTTATGCCCTTTTCCCTGCTTGAAGGGTTCCGACCTTCAGACCTTCGAGGGTCTGAACCCTTTGACCGCCTGTCATAGGAGTTGAAGTTCCCCCTTTTTCTAGCTAGGCTACTGCTTCGCCAGCCGGATCCCCTTTTTCTTTGTTCTTTAATGTCTACTGCCTCCTCTCCCCGGATGTGAGCTTCAGCCCTTTAGAGACCCTCTTCCAGGGTCTTGGGCAGGGATTTGTTGAAAGCTCTCGTGAGATATTTAGAGGTAATGGCGTTCATGAAACCGGCCACTCTCATTTTCTCGTCTGCCCCTACATAAGTCAGGCCTTCCTTCTTGTATCGTTCAATGAACGCACGAAGACTTTCATCACCACGTTGTTTTATTTGGAAAATCACTGTTGCGTCTTTGACATATCGCCTTTGTTGGGAGAAATTGGCCAGAAAGCCCTTGCTAAGGTCGTCAAAGCTTCGAACGCTTTGAGCAGGTAAGTCGTTGAACCAGATCCTGGCGGATCCAACAAGAGTTTGCATGAACATTAGACAACATTCAGCGTATGACCATTTCTCTATCCGGGCTGCACCGGTGAAGATCTGAAGATGGTCCTCTGGATCTTCGGTCCCATCATACGTCCTGATGTGGGACGGCATCTTAATCTTTGATTGGAAATCATAATCGGCTATCTGCCTTGAAAAGCACGAAAGGTTACTGGGCTTGTATGGTTTAGCCAAGTCTTCTTCAGCCCTTGCATCCATATTGTTGCCATTGCCGTCATTTCCCTGGGTGGCTAGCACTTGATTAATGAAGTGTTGCCACGGGAAGTTGGCCATCATCTGGGTCATCATATTGGGCATGAGGTTGAAACCTTGAAGGCTTCCTGGGCCAACTGAGCAGTTTATTCCGAGGGGAGCGCTCATAACAGCACTTCGTGCTAAAGGGAGCACGGACAGAGCTTGCTCCCACGTGGTTGTTATAGATGCTGGATAGCTTGTTACTGGGGACTGTAGAAGCTGGTCAAGGGTTAGCTCATGTCCCAAAGGAGCACCACTAGTAATTGGTTGGGAAGAGAAGATAGGATGCACTGTAGGATTTGTCATAGTGGACAGATAAGGGTGAGGGTTTGAAGGATTACTGGGACCAGCCTCACTTCTTATTGTAAAAGGAGGGGGAGGTGGTTCGGGAGACAACTTCGGCTCAGGTTCATCATATTCTAAACGAATCCTCACTCCTTTTTCTCTTTCTCTACTCACGTGTTGGTTGAGAAGGGACCTCAACTCAAGGAAGTTGTTGGCAACCCCATCAGGGGTGAGTTCAACACGTGCTGGGGCGTCAGAGACACCAATATTGGGAGATGGAACCCCGGATCTGGACGGGGTTGGTGTGTTGAAGGTGAGGAACTCGGGTGTGCTCCCCGGAGTTGAGAAAGAAGTTGGTATAGCCACGTGAGCTTGGCTACTACCCGGAGTAGAAGTGTTTGGAATCTGATTTACTTCTTCCGGGGATCCACTTTCAGACATGTTGATTTTAAGTGAAGAGAGCTACACTACTAGGTCTTTTTTGAGAAGAAATAGTGGCGTAGCCCCACGGTGGGCGCCAACTTGTTCATGCAACAAATACAAGACCAACGGTAGTAGCTGGGCTGGTTAGGCAAAAGGGTTGAAGGGTTCAACTTTGCCTAACGCAGGTCGTGGGGTCCCCCCACGTTTGCAAAACGCGGAAGGAGGTTCACTAGTTAATTTTTGTTATTTGCTGGAGATCCTTCTCTGAATTGTATCCAGATTCGGATGTGGGAGCAAATAGAATGTGTGTGGTGTGTGTGAAAAGGAGTGACTCGCATGTAAGCAAGTACTCAATGTGAATGGCCAGAGATTGGAGAATCAGAGCTGGCCAGGAGATGTCTCTTGAAGTAAATGAAGTGTCAATTTATAGGAGAAGACATTTCCCGAAGTAGAATTCATTTGACTAGTGATCCTTCTTGCAGTGAGGGGCTTACCCTTTCGGGGGTTGAAGCCTTTTGTCCCCCAGATAATAGCGTGCATTCCTGCAGACCTGCATTGCTTTTGCGGCTGTGGGTTGGTGAAGCAATCCCTGGATGTGACCGGCTACTGTTTCGGTGTTGCTTTTCCCTTCCTCACAGCTTTTTAAGCCTTGAACCCTTTAACCCTTTAGGCATTTACGCAATTAGCCATTTTTATTCAATCTTGGGCTACCCCCGTCATCAACCCTCAAAAAAAAAATTCTGACACCCCTAATATATTTAATATGTCCCTATATGTCTTAACATTTACCCCGTATGCGAAAACCGAGCCCGAATTACCATATATAATTAAAAATAAAATAAAAACAAGAAAATAGTATCGCTCGCGGGCCGCGAAGAACCCTTAAGGGTCTTACACAGGGGGCGACAGCTAACCACCATAGCTCACCCGGTGCCGCCACGTGTCGGGTGTTGTGTCGAAGCTAGGGTTTGAGTCGGATCAGCTAGGGCCTACCCTAGCCACCCTCGCGGGCCGCGTAGCCCTTGGTTAAAAGCTTCACGGGGCGGGACAAGGTGTCGAACAGACACTATAAATAGATGCAATCGGCCTTCAGTTTACCTCGTTCAAATTTCACTTCTCTCTCTCAATATTCTCTATAGTAGGCATTATATCGGGCATAATACCCCCCTAAATAATGAAGTTCTGCCTCGTTGTAAGTATTATAACCCCCGGTTACGTATTAGATACGCTGCCCGATTGATCAAGGGTTCTGTAACGGCTGTCGTGGTTCTGCCCGACGTGGTCGTTGGAATGCCGTCTCGGGGAGGGTATTACTAATGTAAATATTGGGTTATTATACTAACGCGTGTGCATTTTTCTAATTAATAGATAATCACCAGGAAATCCTTAAGGAAAACCCTAAGACAACAATGTGAGTAATCTCCATTTTGTAAACTGTTTTTACAAAACCTCAAATGTTTTACATTATATTAAACAGTGATATAGTATTTGTATTCTACAATTATCATCGGTATGTTGGGGTTTTATATACAAAATTTGTTACTACATTGTGAGTAGTAACATGACCACAAGTCGGGTCGACAGTACCGTGGGTGGTAATTAAAGTAGATGGAAACAAATGTAATTGCGCGACCGCCCTCAATACTGTACAATGGTTTTACTTAACTTGATTAAACTGGGATTCACTCACCAGTATTTCCCACTGACAAAATGTTTTTAAACACGTTTCATGTAACAAAATGTGAAAGCCAAATAGAAGCCAGCTGGACAGCACTGAACGCTTGGAAAAGTGGCTATAGAGTTACCTAAATAAAGAGATGTTTTTATTAAATAAAATAGGGTTTATCCCTATGAAAATGTGTGTACCTAAAACTTGGGATTTTTCCCATATGTTTAATATTATAAAAGCATGGTATTTTACTCTGATAAAATATTTCCTAACTACGGTCCTGATGTAAATTCCGCTGCCAAAATGATAAACACCGATACCACTGAAACTGGGCGCGGCCGCCCGTTCCCGGGTAGTTAGGGGACAGGGGTTGCGACAGAAGGTGGTATCAGAGCTAAGCCACTGATTCAGCCACAGAAGTATTCTGCTGACACCAAGATATTATTCAAACTGTTTGGAAATTAATTACGAAAATACGTGCATATATGTATATTATTATTGTGTGTTATTTGACTATTTGTTAGTTTACAGTATGAGCGACAAAGGACCTTCCGACGCCTACCGTCAGTTGTCCAGCTCACCTAGGAACGAAGGCACCTCTTCACAGCCTACCCTCTCAGGGTATTCTGCTGACAATGAAGATGGGATATTCGTGTTTAAGTCTCAGTTTGAAGAGCCATTCCCTCCTAAGAAGAGATGATGGTTCATTAGAGGAGCGCATGAATGTAGGAAAAAAATGAAAAAGTTGCAACAACAGCGTGCTTTAGTAGCCATTAAGAGAGAAACAGATGCCCACACTCAGGATATGCTCAATAGGAGTCTAGCAAATTTTCATATTCTAGCAACTACAGCTGCAGACACTAATTTGGAGCAACTCATAGCACCCCAGTCCTTACCACTGTTTCCCATACAGCCCATGGAAATTGAAAACAACCCAGAAAACCAAATCCCAATTCCTGACATTAACCGAGCTGAGATACCTAGAATACCAGCACCCAATCCCTTAGAACCAGACTACGACCCGTGGTTTGACGACCATAAGGATTACCAGCAACGTTACCCAATACCAGAAGATGAACCCATGTCAAACCTAGCAGCCTACCCAGACTTGGACCCTCTAGATCCCTACTATGATAATGACCAATACATCAGGGAAATTCTAGAGAATCCTTATCCTTACCAAGAACCCATGCCCCAGTTCCCAAACCCAGTACCAGCCCCTGCACCCCCAATGAGTGCAGAGAATATGCAAGAACTCCGAACCTTTGGTGAGGAGATTTTAGAAGGTAGCGAGAGGATGAGACAAATAGGAGAACGACTCGTCTGGAAGTATGATGAGCGTAATATGAAGTTCTGGATGAACCCATACCAGTAATAGTAATAGTAATAATAATAATAATAATAATATATAATAGGTGTGTATGTTTGAATATATATATATATATATATATATATATATCTAGACAATAGCTACGGATGCCTAATAGTACTGTAATTTCAATTTCAATTGTAATGTAATATATATGGATGCATAGTATAAGAAAGATAAGTTGCAATGTTCGACGATTTTGACCAACATGTGCGTTGTGTGATTGTTTGCATTAAATATTATTTTGTGATATTAATATGTGATAAATGTTTAAAATTCAGATGGACAACGAAGTGAAACAGGAAAACCAGAGTAACAATAACCCGAATAACGATAGCCTGAATAACAATAACAATGGAAACCAAGTGGATAACAGTGTCATCCAACACATAGTGGCACAAGGAATTATAGACGCGATGCCATATATTATCCAAACGGTTAGGGAAGCTGATAATAAAAGTAATCATGGCAGTAAACGACCTACTGAACCCGAAAACAGCGTAAACAATGGACCCATACTTCAAGTGCCCATTCCCAAAAGGAGAAGGACCATGTCTTATGGTTGTTCTTATAAAGAATTCCGGTCTTGTAAACCAATGGAATTCTCGGGCAATGAAGGGGCCGTTGCAGCTCTACGCTGGATAGAAAAGACTGAGGCAGACTTAAAAATAAGCAAGTGTGTGGAAGAGGATAAGATAATGTTTGCCTCCAATCTGTTTAAGAGTTCAGCTTTAGAATGGTGGAACACTATCCTCCAGTCTAGGGGAAGTGACAAGGTCTACAATATGGAATGGGAAGAATTTAAAAACATGATAGGAAGGAAATTCTGTCCTCCCAATGAAAAGGAACAAATAGCAAATAAGTTCTTAAACCTTAGAATGACTGGAGTGAATAGTAAAGGTTACACTATGCTATTCTTTGAATATGCTAGGATAGTGCCGACCCTTGCATCACCTGAACCAGTATTAATTTCCCGTTACGTCTGGGGATTAATTAGTGAGATTAGGCATGTAGTCAAGGCAGCTAGACCCCAAACTATAGAATAAGCTGTAGAACTAGCAAACACCCTGACTAATGAATTAGTACGTACATGAGAAGAGGACCAGAGGAGAAACTTAGCTCAAAGGCTTACCCAAGAATTTCGTTATGAAAATTCCATCCATGGGAAAAATGTAGGTTCTACCTCTGCACCTTATTGTAAGGCTTGCAAGAAGAAGCATTCAGGAAGATGCTCCACTTACTGCAATTTCTGCAAGATACCAGGACACAAGGAAGAAGACTGCAAGAAGAAACCTAATAATGGAATGTGATTCAACCGTGGAGAAAAGGGTCACATCAAGCCAAACTGTCCGAAACTACCTCCAGCCATGAACAACAAGACTACTAAAAATGCTAGAGCATTTGTTCTGACTGCAGAAGAGGCCAAGATGATAACAGATGTGATAGCCGGTACGTTTTTAGTTAATGATGTTTTTGCTAAAGTTCTATTTGACTCTGGTGCAAACCAAAGTTTTATTAATACTTCATTTTGCAAACTTCTTAATCAATCATTAACTAAACTCCCACAAGAATGTCTAGTAGAGACATCGAATGGGGAAACCATTAAGATTTCTGAAATCTTGCAGGGAGCAAGAATAGAATTTTTAAATCAAAACTTTATTGCAAACCTTTATCCAATGAATCTGGCAGGATTTGATGTTGTATTAGGAATGGATTGGTTAGTAGCCAATAAAGCCAGTATTCTATGTGATCAAAAGTCAATCCAAGTAAATTCACCAAAGGGTGAAAAGATCACAATTAAAGGAGATAAACCATCTAGATCCACAAAATTCATCTCTGTAATGAAAACAGCCAGTTACGTAAGAAAAGGATCATTAGTGTATTTGATTTCCATAATCATTAACCCTAAAGGAAAAGAACTGAAAGATATTTCCGTAGTATCTCAATTTCCAAATGTGTTTCCAGAAGAATTACCAGGACTACCTCCGGACAGGGAAGTTGAATTCAGAATTCACCTGCTACCAGGAACAGCACCAATCGCCAAAGCCCCTTATCGTTTGGCACCCGCGGAAATACAGGAACAGTTAGACGAATTGTTAAAGAAAGGATTCATACAACCAAGTTCATCGCCATGGGGAGCGCCAATCTTAATCATCGAGAAGAAAGACGGGTCGATGCGAATCTGCATTGATTACTGTGAATTGAACAAAGTCATGATTAATAATCGGTATCCATTACCAAGAATCGATGATCTGTTCGATCAATTGCAAGGAGCTCGATTTTTCTCAAAGATCGATTTAAGGTCAGGATATCATCAATTAAAGGTACAGGAAGAGGACATCCCTAAGACCGCATTTAGAACAAGATATGGCCATTATGAATTTACTGTCATGCCATTTGGTTTAACCAATGCCCAGCTGCATTTATAGACATGATGAATCGAATATGTAAGCCATATTTGGATAAATTCATAATTGTCTTTATAGATGATATTCTCTTTTACTCTAAAAATAAAGAGGAACATGCAGCACATCTACATGCACTTCTAAGTTTATTGAGAAAAGAAAAGCTTTACGCAGTGCTTTCGAAGTGCGAGTTTTGGCTAGAACAAGTACAGTTTCTTGGACATTTAGTCAACCATGAAGGAATTCATGTAGATCCCACCAAGATCGAGGCAATTACTAAATGGAAAACCCCTAAGTCACCAACTGAGGTTAGAAGTTTCTTAGGACTGGCCGGTTATTACAGAAGATTCATTCAAGATTTTTCTAGAATAGTCATTCCCTTAACTAAGTTAACCTGTAAATCTGTTAAATTTGAATGGGGACCAAAACAAGAAGAAGCCTTTATAATTCTTAAGCAAAGACTAACCAATACACCCATACTAGCGTTACCAGAAGGAACTAAAGATTTTGTAGTCTATTGTGACGCTTCTAAACTAGGTTATCGATGTGTGTTGATGCAACGTCAAAAGGTTATAGCTTATGCATCTAGACAACTTAAGAATCATGAAGAGAATTATTCAACCCATGATTTAGAATTAGGAGCCATAATTTTTGCCCTTAAGATTTGGAGACATTACCTTTATGGTAGTCATTTTACCATTTTCACAGATTATAAAAGTTTAAGTTATGTTTTTGGGCAAAAGGAGTTAAATATGAGGCAAAGACGTTGGATGGAATTTCTTAGCGATTATGATTGTAATATCCAGTATCATGCAGGAAAGGCAACCGTAGTAGCCGATGCCTTAAGTCGAAAGTATCACGAAAAGTCAAAAAGAGTATGTTCTCTTAAATTAAATCTATAGGTAGATTTAAATTAACAGATTAGAAAGGCACAAGAATAAGTAATCAAGGATGATGCTGAGAATTTGAAAGGAATGATTAAGGAATTAGAACAAGGAACAGATGGAATTTGGAGATTCCATAAGAAAAGAATGTGGATACCCAAATTAGGAAACCTACGCCACCATATATTAGAAGAAGCCCATAAATCTAAGTATACAATGCATCCTGGAAGTGATAAGATATATCAGGATTTAAGGAAGAATTTTTGGTGGATAGGAATGAAGAAAGATATAGCAACTTATGTTTCTAAGTGTTTAACCTGTTCACAAGTTAAAGCTGAACACCAGAAACCCTTAGGCTTGTTGCAGCAATTAGAAATGCCAGTCTGGAAATGGGAATTGATAACAATGGATTTTGTTACCAAATTACCCAAAACAAGGAAAGGTAATGATACAATCTGGGTGATTGTAGATAGGCTAACTAAGTCAGCCCATTTCTTACCAATGAAGGAGACTTTCAGTATAGAACAATTAGCTAAGTTATATGTAAATGAAATAGTTTCATTACATGGAATTCCCTTATCAATTGTTTCTGATAGAGATAGCCGTTTTACCTCTCATTTTTTGACAAGTTTTCAAAAAGCAATGGGAACCAAGTTAAATCTAAGCACAGCCTATCATCCTCAAACGGACGGACAAAGCGAAAGGACAATTCAGACAATGGAGGATATGCTTAGAGCTTGTGTAATTGATTTCGGAGGTAATTGGGATGATCACTTACCATTAATAGAATTTTCTTATAATAACAGCTATCACACAAGTATCAATGCTGCACCATTTGAAGCACTTTATGGACGAAAGTGCCGAACCCTAGTTTGTTGGGCAGAAATTGGAGAAAAGCAATTATCCGGACCTGAGATCGTACAAGAAACAACTGACAAGATCATTCAAGTCAAGGAAAGACTGAAAGCAGCACGCGATCAACAAAAGAGTTATGCTGATAACAGACGAAAACCGTTGGAGTTTCAAGTAGGAGACAAGGTGTTATTGAAAGTTTCTCATTGGAAAGGAGTGGTAAGATTCATAAAAAGGGGAAAGCTAAGCCCCAGGTATATTGGACCTTTTGAGATTATTAAAAGAATAGGACCTGTAGCCTATCAGCTACAACTGCCAGAGGAAATGGTAGGAATACATGATGTATTTCATGTATGTAATCTCAAAAAGTGCTTAGCTGATGAATCACTGATAGTGCCTCTTAAGGATATAGAGGTAAATGAACACCTAAAATTTGTAGAAAGACCTCTACAGATCGAAGACAGGAAAGTCTAGAATCTCAAACACAAGAGATTAGTTCTGGTCAAAGTGAAATGGGACTCCAAGAGAGGACCAGAATATACATGGGAGCTTGAATCAGAAATACAATGGAAATACCCACACTTATTCCAGTTGACCTTGAGGACGAGTTCTAAAACAAGGTGAGGAGGATATAACAACCCTCCAAAAAAAATTTCTGACACCCCTAATATATTTAAAATGTCCCTATATGTCTTAACATATACCCCGTATGCGAAAACCGAGCCCGAATTACCCTATATAATTAAAAATCTAATAAAAACAAGAAAATAGTATCGCTCACGGGCCACGAAGACCCTTAAGGGTCTTACGCGGGGCGCAACAGCTAGCCACCAGAGCTCACCCGGTGCCGCCACGTGTCGGGTGTTGTGTCGAAGCTAGGGTTTGAGTCGGATCAGCTAGGGCCTACCCTAGCCACCCTCACAGGCCTCATAGCCCTTGGTTAAAAGCTTCGCGGGGCACGACAAGGTGTCGAACAGACACTATAAATAGATGCAATCGGCCTTCAGTTTACCTCATTCAAATTTCACTTCTCTCTCTCAATATTCTCTATAGTAGGCATTATCGGGCATAATACCCCCCTAAATAACGAAGTTCTGCCTCGTTGTAAGTATTATAACTCCCGGTTATGTATTAGATACGCTGCCCGATTGATCCAGGGTTCCGTAACGGCTGTTGTGGTTCTGCCCGACGTGGTCGTTGGAATGCCGTCTCGGGGAGAGTATTACTAATGTAAATATTGGGTTATTATACTAACGCGTGTGCATTTGTGTAATTAATAGCTAATCACCAGGAAATCCTTAAGGAAAACCCTAATACAGCAATGTGAGTAATCACCTTTTTGTAAACTGTTTTTACAAAACCTCAAATGTTTTACATTATATTAAACAGTGATTGAGTATTTGTATTCTACAATTATCATCGGTATGTTGGGGTTTTATATACAAAATTTGTTACTACATTGTGAGTAGTAACATGACCACAAGTCGGGTCGACAGTACCGTGGGTGGTAATTAAAGTAGATGGGAACAAATGTAATTGCACGACCGCCCTCAATACTGTACAATGGTTTTACTTAACTTGATTAAACTTGGATTCACTCACCAGTATTTCCCACTGACAAAATATTTTTAAACGCGTTTCAGGTAACAAAATGTGAAAGCCAAATAGAAGCCAGCTGGACAACACTGAAGGCTTGGAAAAATAGCTATAGAGTTACCTAAATAAAGAGATGTTTTTATTAAATAAAATAGGGTTTATCCCTATGAAAACGTGTGTACCTGAAACTTGGGATTTTTCCCATATGTTTAATATTATAAAAGCGTGGTATTTTACTCTGATAAAATATTTCCTAACTACGGTCCTGATGTAAATTCCGTTGCCAAAATGATAAACACCGATACCACTGAAACTGGCCGTGGCCGCCCGTTCTCGGGTAGTTAGGGGACGGGGGTTGCGAGATATTGACCAGCCATGAAAAAAAGCCGTGTTATCATCCCCCTCCATAGCCCAACGGGTTCTAGCTTTTTGTTTAAGATCATTAGACTTCATATCTTCTAAAAATTGAAGCTTCCTCTTGCACTCCAACCTAATCCATTCTTCCTCATCAGTTAAATCTCTATCTTCCAAAACCAAATCCAGTTCTTCGAGTTCCTATTTAGCCCGAGCCTCTTCCTCTCCTTCTCTAAAACGAAGATTATCTCTCCACGTCCTGATTTTATCTCTTAGAACTTTAAATTTAGCGATCTGCCTCTTGTCAGGAGGGCCAGAGAACCGAAACTCGGCCAAAGCATCATCCACCACTTTTTGAAAGTCATTCCTTTCTAACCACGAACTAAAAGTCCTGAACGGTCTAGGCGCAAAATTCAAGTTATTGACAGACACCATAACAGGGTTATGATCCGAATGTCCCTGGGGGAGAACTCTGACACAAGCCTCAGGCCATCTATTCTGAAAATGTTTGCAGACCAGCATCCTATCAATCTTGCTAAATTTCCTACCATTAACACTTTCCACCATAAAAGTAAATCTTGACCCCTTTAACTCATATTCACACAGCTCCGTCTCAAAAATAAAGTTGTTAAAATCTCTCACACATAGAGGTTTGTACTTAGAATTCTTTCTTTCCTCTGGACCTCTAACGACATTAAAATCACCCGTAAAGAACCAAACGCATGGCCGAGAGCCTTTGATAATCGAAAGCTTAGACCATAAATCCCTCTTACCCACCTGACTTTGGGGAGCATACACATTCACAACATTAAAAAGTATATCGCATCCTTTAACATAACCCGATAGAAGAAGGAAATTAGGACCCTTCTCCATCGAACTCATCTTGAAAAATCCTTTTTCCCACACACAAAGTAACCCCCCAGACCTACCAACAGGACCCACCACCTCCTTTTCCCAATTAGAATCTCCCCAAAAAAGATTAATATCCAAGTCCGGAATATCAGATCTACCCGTTTCCTGGACCAAAAGAAACTGAACTTTCCCAGCTCTTCTCAAATCCCTAATCCATTTAGCTTTCTTTTCAACCCCAAAACCCCTAATGTTAATAGAAATCGCATTCATTTATCAACAACATTAATACCTTCAGCCCTAATAACTTCACTGACCTTATTGATGGCCCCCTCCAAATTGATTCCAATCAATTTGCCAAACTCGACTGTGTCCTTAACTTCCGTATCAATCAGAATGAGGGAGTATCCAGAACGACGTCGCCATCTTCCACCGATTTCTCTCCAACACCTCTACAGTCTGCGTTCACACCAGCCAACGTATCGGAAGTCGCTGGAGATGCGTTCAGATTAAAGACCTTATCTTGGGACCCCACATACCTTTCCTCTTCATTTAAAAGTCCATTATTTAAGTCCAATTCATTTGGGCCCAAGTGATCCTCTAATGAGAATAAGTCCTATCCTCTCTTTCGTTTCCTGGGCCTGGGGGAAGCCTGACTAACCAGATTGGCCCAATGGTCATTAAGAGATGGCCCATTCACAACCAGAACCTCCTTGTTATTTTCCTTGCTCCTCTCCACGTACACATTATCCAATTTACACTTACCTCCCACCTTTTCGTTTCTCGAGACCCCTCCTCTCACGTGCGCCGCATTATCCTCCTTCTCTCTCAGCTCAAGATAAACCTCGGGAACCTGCACAGCCTCTTCGTCTTCCCAAACACCCGTCCCAATGTTAACCGGAGAGTTAGGTCTTGGAATGTCTATACCACCTCCCAACTCCGATGAAACACCTTCCGATTCGTCACCAACTTCCAGGAAATCCGGGATCCACTGAGAATTTTCTTCGACGACCCACACCTTATACTTTTTATCTTGCCATTTCAAATTAAGGACTCCGTTGATTCTATTCCCCGTATCCAGCAATATTCCCAACCGGTCATATGTAAGATCGCCATCAGTTTCTTGGATCTGGGATTGTTGGACCACCTTACCGTATTTGTTTCCAATAGAATTAAAGACATCCGGCGATAAAAGATGGGGGACGCCATGAACATTAACCCAAGCTAACCGTTCATACGGGAGGGACTGACCTATCCAGGGATGTAAGGAAGAGAAACAACGGCCCCAAACCTCCTTATCTTCTAGAAACTTGTTAATCCTATCCCCATCCGAGAAGGAGATCAAAACCGAGAGCCCACCAAGATACTGAAAAGAAGCGTCTTCATATCCTGCCAAAGAGATCGACGTCCTCAGAAATCTGAGTTCCTTGAACCCCAAAGTTCTGCCAATGGCAGCTCTTCCCACAAGGTCCGACAACATAAACGTGGAAGGGTCGATAACAAGATCATCTTCATCACTAGCTGCATGAGACCTATTGGTTAAAATATCCAAGAAGGAAACCCCTTTCTTTACCGAGTTAAACTCCCTAGCCATAGAGCTCCCACCCTGCACTCTAACATTTCCATTACCCATTGCCTTACTTCCAAAACTGTTGCCACCAAAAGCAGCAGCAGACTTGCTACCCCCATTCTTACTATCCACATTCTCCCTAGCAAATAACGCAACATTTATCAACAACTTGTTACCTCCCAGGTTAACTCTTAGCAAGTTACGCTTCAACTCATCCAAATCCCTAATCCCTTTAAAGCTAACGAAACCAAATATTCTTCCTTCCTTGTCTTTCTTTTTGGCAATGAAGGCACCCGCAATGTCCCCATAATCCCTAAACGCATTCGCCAAATCCCAGGGCCTGCAGCCTTGAGGTATGTTCGATACAAAAAACTTGACAATCTCCGACTTGAAGCCGTCAGCCTCCTTTCTTCCTCTGTTCCTCCTGTTCTGCACTTCCCATTCTTCATCAGCAGGCTCCATGAAGATCTTCACCCACAAGGAACTATATCCCAGACAGCGAATGGAAGTGTTGGAATGTCAAGATAGAATGACAGGTCACCACAGATCCTAAAATCAAGAAATCGGACCTACAACCTCGCACTCTATCCTAAATACCTCCACTTCGTCGAGCCTCAGGCGAAAAGTTCCGGCAGAAACGAGAAAAGGGAAAATTCCAAACCCCAGACGGCGAATGGAAGAATCGAACAATCAAGTTAGGATGAAAGGTCAAGCCAAGAACCTCAGCGACCTTGCACTCTAACCCAACCGTCTCCTCTTCGTCGAGCCTCCGGCGGTCGGAAGTTTAAGCATTGAGAGAGATTCGCTTTCACAAAAATATGATAGATACGTGGCCTATCTACATCCATGTAAGTGAATTAAAAAAAAGTTTGTTAGCTTAGCACTCTATATGGTACACTCCTCTTCCATGTAATGGCCCTCACTCCATTAGTTAAACCCTTTTCCTATTGGGAGTTGGGACCATGGCATCCTCCACACAACAATGTTTAGGATATTATTCATTCAAGACAACTGTTGTTTAACAATCGATTTATATAATGCAAAATATATATCAATAGAACAAGATATTTAAGTCATTATAAAAAATATATATCGTTGTTGAGATCCATATGATCTTTTAAACAATAACATATCCGTAGTATAGTTGAAAACATGCCGGGTCATAACTTTATTCATTGATGAGTATTTTTATATATGTAGTGTAATTATCAATGAATACAAGTCTTCACCCGATGTTATTTTATTTGAATTTTACGTAAACACGTATTCATCAAGTGAATAAAATAATTCCTAAATATTCGGCAATTCTCTTTTGGTCCACTCATTTCCTCAAATGCAAACGCACACACAATGTATGCGTATACATACATATTTGATGTTACGATGTGAGTATGTGTATGTATATAAACTAGTTTTTGCCCCGCCCGCGTTGCGGGGCAATAAACCGAATATTTCTCTTTCATAACATGTATGTCTGTATAGAGGGCAAAATTGTAATTATATTTTGAGCTGGAGGCGAAATCATAATTTTGAGCTGGGGGGGGGGGGGGGGGGATCATAATTTTATTTTGAACTGTGGGCAAAACCGTATTTTTGAGCTGAGGGCATAATCGTAATTTTAAGGTAGAGGGAAAACCAACATTTTATTTTGAACTAAGGGCAAAACCGTAATTTTAAACGAAAGGTGAAAACGTAATTTTAAACTGAGAACAAAACTAAAAATGAGTTTTTGAACCGAGGGCAAAAGCGTAATTTTGAGCTAGGGGCAAAATTATAATTTTATTTTGAGCTGGGGGCAAAAACGTATTTTTAAACGAAAGATGAAAGCGTAATTTTAAACTGTGAATAAAATTAAATTAAAAAAGGTTGGTCCAATGGGGAAGTGCCAGGCAGCTGCCTGGCACTATTCCCCCAACATGGTAAATGTATATGTAGGGTAATGTATATGTAGGGTAATGTAGCTCACGATATACATATATTTTGCTTGCAAGCCACATACATTTTTTTATTTACAATAATAATCTTTTAATAAAGTTCACACATTTAATTGGTCTCTCGGATCTTAAATATCTTTATAGTTCTCACATGATCTCGTCAACCCGCGAACTAAGATTATAACATGACTAGTAAAGTACATTATGGTAATGTGAATATGAGTAGTAAAGTACATTATGGTAATGTGAATATAGTTGAATTGATGTATTCATATTTATGTAAACGTATATTCATATATCATAAAGATCTACACATGTGTAGATTCATTGTAATTGTCTGATCCACATATGTGTACCAAACTTGTTACGAAAAAGAAAGAAGAGAAAAAGATAGGATATTTAATTAAATTGAAGCAAGAATCGTCTATTCTTTTAAGATTGTTTTATACATAAAGTTAGTTTGTTTATGTATCATAAGGATCTAACCATGTGTAGATTCATTATAATTTTATGATCTACATGTGTGTACGAAGCTTGTTACAAGACAAAATAATTTTATGATCTACATATGTGTACGAAATTTGTTACAAGATAAAGAGAAGAAGAGAAAAAGCTAGGAAAATTAATTAATTAGTTGTGGCAGTGTTTTATACGTAAAGTTAGTTAAGGATAATGGAACTCACAAAAACATTTGTGGTGTTCTTAGGATGGTTGTACAAAATATCGGTAACTTCTTTGCGATGGTGGTGTCGGACAAGACTATGGGCAAAGTGTGTGTGTGTGAGAGAGAGAGAGAGAGGGGGGATGAAGGGGTGTGACATGAATAGTCTGACAAAAAAGGATTTGGGGTTTAATCAAGCGCAAATTAAGGAAAAGGGAATTTAGGGTTTAATCAAACGCAAAAAGAAAATGATTTAGGGAAGAGGGGGAGAAAGGCGATAATGGGTAAACATCGGTGTGGTGTGGTGTGGTGGTGATGGTCTAGTGGTTGATTATTAGCATTGGTGTGAGAAGGTAGAGCAAGAAGAACGGAGTATGAGCAAGGGTGTCAGCTTTATCAAAGTCTTCAAATATATTGACCTATCTTATCGAAGGATTATTAATAGGGGTATGAATTTCTCACACGACATGAAAATATGATACGAAACTAATACACAATTCACGGGTTTAGGTTGATTCTAGTCGGTTTTAGGTCAATTTCAGGTTGAATCCGCAAACCCATTTAGCTAAACAGGTCGAGTTCGGGTCAACCCGATCAGGTTGATGAGTTTACCCGTTTAACCTATTTATATTACATGGGTAAGGATAGTGTAAAAAGGGCCTAAAGTGTGAGAAGTGTATTATAACACTATATATAATACTATATAACACCATATAAACACCGTATAACAATATGTAACACCATATAACACTATGTAACACTATATATCATTATATAACAAATATAACACTATACATCTATCATAGACATGCTATCAGACAACCTATAGTGTTATATTTGTTATATAATGATATATAGTGTTCAATATTCTTAACTTTAGGTTTTCGTTTCTAACTAATAAAGTATATGCAGGATACCGATGTGGAGATGGTTGATGCTCCATCAGCAAAGAAAGCGGTTAGTGGTTTATTCAAGCTGTTTTGTTTAAACTTTTAAGTGTATTCCAGTTGGTGGTCAAAGTTTGGATGGAAGTTTCCGAAAGACCGAATCAGGTTTGCATCGTTAGTCTAATGTGAATTTAATTTACCCATGTTATAACTTTCATAACTCATTTCAGATCCTACCTAATGCAGTTATTTTGTCGCGTTGTGGAACAAGCTCGAAACAAGGATTCAAAGCAACTAAAGAAATCGCATGAATTAATGCGGAATCAAATGCATCAAATGGTGAGGATAAAATCAAGCTAGAGCAAGCTGCCACAAAAGCACAAGCTGCATTCAGGGACTATTTGGTAATATTATTGAGCTTGATTTATTTATTTTTTTCAATGGAATATGTTGAATGTTTAGGGTTTGTTTAAGTTGTTAACTTTATGTTATTATTAAAATTGTCAGCAATTTGAACATTTATGTTAACTTTATGTTATTATTAAAATTGTTCAGCAATTTTAACATTTGTGTTGCAGTCCGGGTTGTAGGGTTTTGAACTTTATGTTATTATTAAAAGACTAATGATGAGTAATTTATATATATAATAGATTTGTTATCTTTCAAAAGCATGTTTCTTATTAGTTACTACATACGTACATCTGTGGATTATTGAGTTCACATTCGAGTACATGTTTCTTATTGCAATCAGAACCCGAGTTACTTCAATCATCAACCATGGTGGCCGAGATATGCTTTTCAATTTTGTCTTACCGTTTTTGCTCTAAGAATTAGGGTTTAATTAATAAGTTATTGAAACCACTGTTGGGATAAAACAGTGGTTGAAACCACTGTTGGGTTAAAACAGTGAGTTAAACCACTGTTGGGTTAAAACAGTTAGTTGAAACCACTGTTGGGTTACAACAGTGAGTTGAAACCACTGTTGGGTTACAACAGTGAGTTAAACCATTGTTGGGTTAAAACAGTGAGTTAAACCACTGTTGGATTAAAACAGTGGTTGAAACCACTGTTGGGTTAAAACAGTGAGTTAAACCACTGTTGGGTTAAAACAGTTAGTTGAAACCACTGTTGGGTTACAACAGTGAGTTAAACCATTGTTGGGTTAAAACAGTGAGTTAAACCACTGTTGGGTTAAAACAGTGGTTACCACTGTTGGGTTAAAACAGTGAGTTAAACCACTGTTGAGTTACAACAGTGGTTGAAACTACGTTCTCCAGTAGACGAAAAAAAGGACTTTCCGGAAGCAAAGGTTGATCCTGAAGGGTTAGTTTGCCAGGTAGTGTAGATAGGTGTTAATTTTAATCTGGTGAAATTTTGGGGTTATTTTTTTAACAAATTTTGAAACAAATTTTAGGTGTTGAAGACTGGGTTGGCATGAAACCCTTATGTGTTGAAGATTTACCGTCAAATACTAGCATGTCAAATATGATTATAAAAACGTTGTTATTTCGTTAAGAATTCTGTTTCTTGCATAAAACAATTTGGAAGGTTATAAGGATTAAATTACACTTTGGGTGACTTTCATATTCAATCCCTTCGACCCATTTCCTTTTTTAGCTATTTTCTGAATTTCACTTATTTGACCCGTTAGACATGAGGCATAACGGATCACCCATTCATAGGTAATGGGTCGAACTGCCAAATCTAATGTTTGTACGTTCAAAGTGGCATTTATTCTCCAACATACGTAATTAAACAATTTTTATATTTTTTTATGCAGATGTTACGTGACAGTTATCACCAAATAGGTGACGAAATAGAACCGAAACTAAACAGCACAGATCAATCAACGGGTGGTCAACTTAACACTACTCCTGGAGATTTCACTAACTGGCTTCAGAAAATTCTAAAAGGCTATCCCAAAATTAACCAAGTTTCTGAACCATATATTGGTGAGACGAGCCGTCATAGCATGCGTCCTCGAAGCGTAGGATTGTCCCCAAGAGTTTCAACTATAAGGATGCAACCGCCTTATATGGTTAATAATAATAATGAGTCACAGCTTCAAAATCTGTTTTTACAGCAACAGGAACAATCTCATAACCAAAGGAAAATGATGATGGGACCTGGCGCCACTGGGCATTGGATTGTCAGTAACAATAATAGCATGGTTGGGTTCGGAATGGGTAGTGATGGTCGCACTAGACCCAGGGCTCTGTCACCAATGATGAGTCAGAACCCAATGGCTACAGAACAGGGAATGGGGCCAGGTGGACTTGTGGGGCAGTCTAGCAATTTCGGTGGGTTACAAAGTATGAATAGAGAGTTCCACCTGGGGCCCGGTTCGGGCTCAGGGTCAAGTAGTGTTCTGATTCTGGGTCCGGGTTCTGGTATTAACAGGGCTAATGACATGAGCCATATTCAAAGAAATGTAGTGGAACACTCGACACAGAACCGTTATATCAACCAGCAGCAGTTTCGGTTGATCAAACAAGAACCGACTTCTCATTTACAGGCTGTTGTGTTTCCGTCTTAGAATGTGGGTTCGTCATCATCATCATCATCAATTGGAAGACAATATCAGCATCATGCCTTTGTTAATGCATATATATTTTTTGGTTTGTATTTGTCTTTATATTCGTTATTATAGTTTTTGGTTTGTATTCTTGAATACCCAAAATTAACTAAACCCTAAATTTCCTTTCAACTATTAGGGTATAACATGACTTGATTTCAACGTTCGCAGAAAAGTAATGATGGAGGACTAGGCCACTAATACAAATGGAGTATGTACATTTGGTGCTTGCTGCATCATCCTAATCTGATGAATCTTACTGGCCTACCGTTCAGAGAGTCATTACAGGCTATTGGCTTATGAGTACATGCTTAAAGGATGCTTGAAGAATCATCTTTTTAGAAGTAAGATTTCAAGCGGTTATATCTTCTTATATATTTATAATTTGGTTTGGAAATAACTGAACATTCGGTGAACCGTTATCGGGGAAGTTCATTCATGAACACAGTTTTTTTTTCTTATGGTTAATGATTCGTATTCATTGTGTTTTTTAAGTTAATCACAAATGAAGAAACTCAAATCCCATTAATCGACACTAAAAAGGTTCAAGAGAATGATTCAGATAGTCATTCGGGTAAGTCTGATCTTGCAATTATCCAAGTTATAATCAAATTCTATGTTTTCTTTCGACACGTATATATGTTAACAAATGTAGGATATACTGATACTGCAAGTAAAAGAAGAACTTTAATCAAATAGTTTCTATGATGGCAAAAAAGAGTTATTTCAGGGTTCTTTCATTAACTTTTTTCATTGGTGTTCATCATTAGATGACACTTTAAAAGCACAATAGTAGATAAAATGGCTAATAATTTGGTTTCACCTCTATGCATCAAGTAAGGTGTACAGTGTATACTATTTTCTCATAATAGTAGATAAAATGGCTAATAATTTGGTTTCACCTCTATTCATCAAGTAAGGTGTATACTGTATCCTATTTTCTCTGGTTATGATTCTTACATAGTTTCCATTTCCAGCTTAACATGCATTTGTGGTCAACCTCTCTAGGTAGCTTTTAAGACAGAAGTTTTCCACCCGAATACAAATAGTAATGGCTGCATATGTCTTGACATTCTTAGACAACAATGAAGCCCAACTCTTACAATCTCCAAGGTTCGAGGTTACCACTTAAACTGTATCATTATTGTAATTATAGTTTTTAATAATCAGACTTCACATAAATTTAGAATAAAGTGATAAGTGGGTCAAAAGCAATCCGACCAGAACCTTTTTTTTATCCATTTTAGGTTTGTACTTTTTTCCTAGTAATACCACCCATCCATTTTTGCCACTTACACAAATAACTTAAAGTGTTAACTAGGTGTTGTTGTCAATGTGCCCCCTGTTGACAGACCCGAACCCAGATGACCCATTGGTGCCGGAGATTGCCCACATGTACAAAACTGACAAGAACAAGTACGATACAACTACGAGAAGCTGGAATCAGAAGTATATCAAGGGTTAGCTGTGTTGCTCGATGTAACAACCCTCAAATAAACCAACACCCTCATAATAATTTTCGACACCCTATTATATTTTAAAATGTCCCAATATGTCTTTAAATACACCCCGTATGTAAAAACCGAGCCCGAAATACACTATAGCATTAAAAATAAAATTTAAAATTTGATTATTAAGTTGAGGCGGGCCGCGTAGGACCCACCCCAACCTTACGCGGGCGGTTTCAAGGTTGTAACCTGATTTCGTTTGATTTCTTAAGTTAATGTGGGCCGCGTAAGCTAACCTTAACACTTACACGGGCCGCGTAAGATCGAGATAGTGGCGCAGCCCGGTGATGACACGTGTCATCATCGTGGCAAGTCTAGGCGATGACCCGGATCACCTAAAACCTACCCGGGCTACGACGCGGGCCGCGTAAGCCTTTGCTTACCTTTACGTGGGCCGCGTGAGAGTCAGTTTCAGCAACTATATAAAGGAGCCATCGGGTTCAACCAGAAATCGTTCATTTTTCGCTTCTCAATCTCAAAATTCTGAATATTAGGCTTTATAAAGCTAGTATTATACCCCCTAATTAGCGAGGTTCTGCTCCTTTGTAAGTATTATAACCCCAGTTTCGTAATAAATACGCTGCCCGATTGATTTAGGGTTCCGTAACAACTGTCGTGGTTCTGCCCGACGTAGTTGTTGGAATACCGTCTCGGGGAGGGTATCATTAATATTTTCAAAGGGTTATTATACTAACCTATGTACATTTGTGTAAATTATAGATTAATCCCAGGAAACCCTTACGCGAAGTCTAAGATAGCAATGTGAGTTTATCCAATTTTTGTTAAACTTTTTGTAATATTTTACAAAACCTTAAATGTTTTACAATGCGATTAAGCGGTGATTGAGTCTTTGTAGTTCTTCAATTACTGCTGGTATGTTGGGGTTTTGTTTACAAAATTAACTACACTGTGAGTAGTAAGTCGGGACGACAGTACGTTACCATTGGACAACGAGTTAGCCAATGTGTAATATGACCCACCAGTCAGGATTGACAGTACTGAATGAGTAATTGTGTAGAAATAAACAATGTGATCGCTCTCAATAGAGTTTTAATTGATAAAATGTTTCTTGATTAAACTGGGATTCACTCACCAGTATTTCCCACTGACAAATGTTTTTAAAACGCATTTCAGGTAACACAATGTGACAGCCAATTAGTAAAAAGCCAGCTGGAGAGCACTGAAGGCTTGGAAAAAAATGTGGCTATAAAAGTTACCTAAAAGATGATGTTTTAAATTCAATAAAATAGGGTTTATCCCTATAAACGTATTGTAATAAGAAACTTGGGTTTTACCCATGTGATTATTAATATCAAATGTGGTGGTTTTACTCTGATAAACATTTCCTAACTACGGTCCTGATGTAATTTTCGCTGCCAAATTAACCAACTGATACCACCAAAACTCTGAGTTCGCGTCCGCCTGTTCCTGGGACAGATAAGGGATCGGGGGTTGCGACAGAAGGTGGTATCAGAGCCTAGCCACTGGTCTAAGCCAAAGAAGTGTTCTGCTGACACTTAAAATTTAAATTTTGTGTTAGGAAATAATTTATGTGTTTTGTGTTATTTGACTATTTGTTAGTTTACAGTATGAGTGATCAAGGACCCTCAGACATGTGTCGTCAGTTGTCTGATTCACCTAGGAGTGAAGGTACCTCTTCACAGCCTGCCCTTTCTGGGTATTCTGCTGATCAGGAAGAAGGAATGTTTGCCTTTAAAGCTCAGTCAGAAGAGCCATTCCCTCATAAAAAAAGAGGATGGTTCAGTAAGGAAGCATTTGCGCGTAGGAAAAGAATGCGAAAGTTGCAACAGCAAAGAGCTTTAGCAGCCGCTAAGCGAAAGACAGATGCCCATACACAGGATATGCTTAATAGAAGCCTAGCCAATTTCCATATCCTAGCTACAACTGTTGCTGACCCAAGTCTGGAACAACTAGTAGCCCCTCAACCCCTACCTTTATTTCCCACTCAACCGATGGAGGTTGAAATGCCTGATTTTAACCCTGAGGAGATACCTAGGATACCAGCCCCTAATCCTCTAGATCCAAATTATGATCCATGGTTTGATGATCTTAGGGATTATGTGCCATGCTATCACTTAAACGAAGAACCTTTGCCGAACTTAGCAGCATATCCAGGTTTAGACCCTTTAGATCCCTATTTTGACAATGATGAATACATTAGGGAGATTTTGGAGAATCCATACCCTCAGGAGAATCCAGTACCTCAGTACCCATAGCCAATACCAGTACCTGCACCCCCAATGAGTGCAGAGAATTTGCAAGAACTCCGAAATTTTGGAGAGGAAATCATAGAAAGTAGCGAGATGATGAGGTATGTAGGAGAGCAACTCGTATGGAAATACGATGAGCGCCAGATGGATTTCGGGGGAAATCCATAACCATGAAGGAGATGGTAAAGTTGGTAATAATAATAAAATATGTGTAATAATAATAAATCTATCGTAGTATAGACCACTCCGTGGTTAACAAGGCATAGTAGTATTGTAATTTTTAATTTCTGTTTTAGTGTGTAGTTGACGCATACTATAGTAAAAAGAGTAAAGTCGCAATACACGACGTTTTTTACCAATATGTGTATTATGTGGTTATTACTTAAACTATTCAATTACTCTATTAATGATTGGTAAATGTTTAAAATTCAGATGGCCGATGAAGGAAATCAAGGAAATCTGAATAATGATAACCAGAGTAACATTAACGTGGTTAATGAGAATTCGAGCATCAATAACAATGGAAACCAAATGGATAATAGTGCCGTTCAACATATAGTGGCACAAGGAATCATAGATGCAATGCCATTTATTATTCAAACGATTCAAGAAGCGAGTAATAAAAGTAAGCATAGCAGTAAGCGACCAATCGAACCAGAACACAGTGTAAACAATGGACCTGTACTTCAAATGCCCATTCCCAAAAGGAGAAGAACCGTGTCTTACGGTTGTTCTTATAAAGAATTCTGGTCTTGTAAACCAATGGAATTCTCGGGCAACGAAGGGGCCATTGCAAATCTACGCTGGATAGAGAAGACTGAGGCAGTCTTAAGAATAAGCAAGTGTGCTGAAGAAGATAAGATATTGTTTACTTCTAATTTGTTTAAGAATTCAGCACT
Organism: Helianthus tuberosus; assembly: GCA_030545235.1. Taxonomy (NCBI): domain Eukaryota; kingdom Viridiplantae; phylum Streptophyta; class Magnoliopsida; order Asterales; family Asteraceae; genus Helianthus; species Helianthus tuberosus. The sequence continues at coordinate 34,371 of JARYGA010031540.1, forward strand.
AGAATGGTGGAACACTATCCTCCAATCAAGAGGAAGTGATAGAACCTACAATATGGAATGGGAAGAATTTTAGGACAAGGTAGAAAGGAAATTCTGCCCACCCAATGAGAAGGAACAGATAGCAAACAAATTCCTAAACCTTAGGATGACTGGTGTGGATAGTAAGGGATACACTAAATTATTCTTTGAATATGCTAGAATAGTACCAACTCTTGCTTCACCTGAACCAGTGTTGATCTCCCGTTATATCTGGGGATTAATTGGAGAAATAAGACACGTAGTCAAGGCAGCTAGACCTCAAACCATAGAAGAAGCTGTAGAACTAGCAAATACCTTGACAGATGAATTAGTCCATACCCGAGAAGAGGAACAAAGGAGGAACCTAACCCAAAAGCTCACACAAGAATTTCGTGCTGGAAATTTTAATCGTGGGAAAAATATAGTTTCTACCTCTACACCTTACTGTAAGAATTGCAAAAGAAAGCATGCAGGAAGATGTTCCATATACTGTAACTTTTGCAAAATATCGGGACACAAGGAAGAAAACTGCAGGAAGAAAGCTAACAACAGGATATGTTATAATTGCGGAGAACAAGGTCATACCAAGCCTAATTGCCCGAAATTAGCTCCAGCTACAAACAACAAGAATACTCAAAATGCTAGAGCATTTGTTCTGACTGCAGATGAAGCAAAGATGATTACAGATGTCATAGCTGGTACGTTTTTAGTTAATGATGTCTTTGCTAAAGTATTATTTGACTCTGGTGCAAACCAAAGTTTTATTAATACATCATTTTGCAAATTTCTAAACCAGTCATTAACTAAACTACCACAAGAATGCTTAGTAGAGACAGCTAATGGAGAAACTGTTAGGATTTCTGAAATCTTGTAGGGAGCAAGAATAAAAATTTTAAATCAGAAATTTATTGCAAACCTTTATCCCATGAATCTGGCAGGATTCGATATTGTTCTAGGAATGGATTGGTTAATAGCCAATAAAGCCAGTATTTTATGTGATCAAAAGTCAATTCAAGTAAATTCACCAAAAGGTAAAACGATCACAATTAAAGGAGATAAATTATCTAGATCCACAAAATTCATCTCTGTGATGAAAACTGCAAGTTATATAAGAAAAGGTTCTATAGTGTATTTGATTTCCATAATCACTAACACTAAAGGAAAAGAACTAAGGGATATTCCAGTAGTATCTCAGTTTTTATACATATTTCCAGAAGAATTGTCAGGGCAACCTCCAGATAGGGAAGTTGAATTCAGAATCCATTTAATACCAGGAACAGCACCGATTGCCAAAGCACCTTACCATTTGGCACCTGCAGAAATGCAAGAATTAAAGAAACAATTAGACGAATTGCTAGAAAAAGGATTTATACAGCCAAGTTCGTCGCCATGGGGAGCGCCGATACTGTTTGTTAAAAAGAAGGATGGATCAATGCGTATGTGCATTGACTACCGTGAATTAAACAAGGTCACGATTAAGAATCGGTACCCATTACCAAGAATCGATGATCTATTTGATCAACTACAAGGAGCTCGATTTTTCTCTAAAATCGATTTAAGGTCAGGATATCATCAATTAAAGGTACAGGAAGAGGATATTCCTAAGACCGCATTCAGAACAAGGTATGGCCATTATGAATTTACTGTCATGCCATTTGGTTTAACCAATGCCCCAGCTGCATTTATGGACATGATGAACCGAATATGTAAGCCATATTTGGATAAATTCATAATTGTTTTTATAGATGATATTCTCATTTATTCTAAGAATAAAGAGGATCATGCAAAGCATTTGCACGCACTTTTAAGTTTATTAAGAAAGAAAAAGCTTTATGCTAATTTTCAAAGTGCGAGTTTTGGTTAGAACAGGTACAATTTCTCGGACACCTAGTTAATCATGAAGGAATTCATGTGGATCCTACAAAGATCGAGGCAATTACTAAATGGAAAACCCCTGAATCACCAACCGAGGTTAGAAGTTTCCTAGGACTGGCCGGTTATTATAGAAGATTTATTCAAGATTTTTCTAGAATAGCCATTCCTTTAACTAAGCTAACCTGTAAATCTGTTAAGTTTGAATGGGGATTAAAACAAGAAGAAGCCTTTAGAATCCTTAAGCAAAGATTCATACACCCATACAAGCGTTACCAGAAGGAGCTGAAGACTTTGTAGTCTATTGTGACGCTTCTAAATTAGGTTATGGATGTGTATTAATGCAACGTCAAAAGGTTATAGCTTACGCATCTAGACAACTTAAAAATCATGAAGAGAATTATTCAACCCATGATTTGGAATTAGGAGCTATAATTTTTGCTCTTAAGATTTGGAGACATTATCTTTATGGTAGTAAGTTTACCATATTCACCGATCATAAGAGTTTAAGGTATATTTTCAAGCAAAAGGAGTTGAATATGAGACAAAGACGCTGGATGGAGATACTTAGTGATTATGATTGTGATATCCAGTATCATGAAGGAAAAGCAAATGTAGTAGCAGATGCTTTAAGCCGAAAATATCATGTAAAAACCAAAAAGGGTACGTTCTCTTAAATTAAATCTACAAGTAGATTTAAATGATCAAATCAGAGAAGCACAAGAATCAGTAATCAAGGATGATACTGAAAAATTAAAAGGTATGCTAAAAGAATTAGAACAAGGAACAGATGGAATTTGGAGATTCCATAAAAAGAGAATGTGGATACCTAAATTAGGAAACCTACGTCATCGTATATTAGAAGAAGCCCATAAGTCCAAATATACGATGCATCCAGGAAATGATAAGATGTATCAAGATTTAAGAAAGAATTTCTGGTGGATAGGAATGAAAAAGGACACAGCAGCCAATGTTTCTAAATGTTTAACCTGTTCACAAGTCAAAGCTGAACACCAGAAACCCTCAGGTCTATTACAACAATTAGAAATGCCAGTGTGGAAATAGGAATTGATAACAATGGATTTTGTTACTAAATTACCCAAAACAAAGAAAGGAAATGATACAATCTGGGTGATTGTAGATAGGCTAACCAAGTCAGCTCATTTTCTACCAATGAAGGAAACTTTCAACATGGAACAACTAGCTAAACTATATGTGAATGAAATTGTTTCATTACATGGAATTCCTTTATCAATAGTTTCTGATAGAGATAGCCGATTTACCTCTCATTTTTTGTCAAGTTTCCAAAAAGCAATGGGAACCAAGTTAAATCTAAGCACGGCTTATAATCCTCAAATGGATGGACAAAGTGAAAGGACAATTCAGACAATGGAGGACATGCTTAGAACTTGTGTAATTGATTTCAGAGGTAATTGGGACGATCACTTACCTTTAATAGAATTTTCTTATAATAATAGTTATCACACAAGTATCAATGCTGCACCATTCGAAGCACTTTATGGACGAAAGTGCCGAACCCCAGTCTGTTGGGCAGAAATTGGGGAGAAGCAACTATCTGGACCTGAGATAGTGCAAGAAACAACTGACAAGATTATTCAAGTCAATGAACGACTGAAAGCAGCACGTGACCGACAAAAGAGTTATACTGATAACCGACGCAAACCATTGGAATTTCAAGTAGGAGATAAAGTATTGTTAAAAGTCTCTCCTTGGAAAGGAGTAGTAATATTCATCAAACGGGGAAAGCTAAGTCCCAGGTATGTTGGACATTTTAAGATTATTAGAAGAATAGGTCATGTAGCCTATCAGCTACAACTGCCAGAGGAAATGGCAGGAATACATGATGTATTTCATGTATCTAATCTCAAGAAATGCTTAGCTGATAAATCGCTAATGATACCTCTTAAGGATATAGAGGTAAATGAACAACTCAAGTTTGTAGAAAGGCCTCTACAAATTGAAGATAGGAAAGTCAAGAATCTCAAACACAAGAGATTAGTTCTGGTCAAAGTGAAGTGGAACTCCAAAAGAGGACCTGAGTACACATGGGAGCTTGAATCTGAAATGCAAAAGAAATATCCGCACTTGTTCTAGTAGATCTCGAGGACGAGCTCTAAAACAAGGTGGGGAGGATGTAACAACCCTCAAATAAATCAACACCCTCATAATAATTTCCGACACCCTATTATATTTTAAAATGTCCCAATATGTCTTTAAATACACCCCGTATGTAAAAACCGATCCCGAAATACACTATAGCATTAAAATAAAATTTAAAATTTGATTATTAAGTTGAGGCGGGCCGCGTAGGACCCACCCCAACCTTACGCGGGCGGTTTCAAGGTTGTAACCTGATTTCGTTTGATTTCTTAAGTTAAGGCGGGACGCGTAAGATCGAGATAGTGGTGCAGCCCGGTGATGACACGTGTCATCATCGTGGCGAGTCTAGGAGATGACCCGGATCACCTAAAACCTACCCGGGCTACGACGCGGGCCGCGTAAGCCTTTGCTTACCTTTACGCGGGCCGCGTGAGAGTCAGTTTCAGCAACTATATAAAGGAGCCATCGGGTTCAACCAGAAATCGTTCATTTTTCGTTTCTCAATCTCAAAATTCTGAATATTAGGCTTTATAAAGCTAGTATTATACCCCCTAATTAGCGAGGTTCTGCTCCGTTGTAAGTATTATAACCCCAGTTTCGTAATAGATACGCTGCCCGATTGATTTAGGGTTCCGTAACAACTGTCGTGGTTCTGCCCGACGTAGTTGTTGGAATACCGTCTCGGGGAGGGTATCATTAATATTTTCAAAGGGTTATTATACTAACCTATGTACATTTGTGTAAATTATAGATTAATCCTAGGAAACCCTTACGCGAAGTCTAAGATAGCAATGTGAGTTTATCCAATTTTTGTTAAACTTTTTGTAATATTTTACAAAACCTTAAATGTTTTACAATGCGATTAAGCGGTGATTGAGTCTTTGTAGTTCTTCAATTACTGCCGGTATGTTGGGGTTTTGTATACTAAATTTACTACACTGTGAGTAGTAAGTCGGGACGACAGTACGTTACCATTGGACAACGAGTTAGCCAATGTGTAATATGACCCACCAGTCAGGATTGACAGTACTGAATGAGTAATTGTGTAGAAATAAACAATGTGATCGCTCTCAATACTGTTTTAATTGATAAAATGTTTCTTGATTAAATTGGGATTCACTCACCAGTATTTCCCACTGACAAATGTTTTTAAAACGTGTTTCAGGTAACACAATGTGACAGCCAATTAGTAAAAAGCCAGCTGGAGAGCACTGAAGGCTTGAGAAAAATGTGGCTATAAAAGTTACCTAAAAGACGATGTTTTAAATTCTATAAAATAGGGTTTATCCCTATAAACTTATTGTAATAAGAAACTTGGGTTTTACCCATGTGATTATTAATATCAAATGTGGTGGTTTTACTCTGATAAACATTTCCTAACTACGGTCTGATGTAATTTCCACTGCCAAATTAACCAACTGATACCACCAAAACTCTGAGTTCGCGTCCGCCCGTTCCCGGGACAGATAAGGGATCGGGGGTTGCGACACTCGACCAGCAAATGTGAGTGAGATAAGAGATATGAGGAAGGGCTTTTTTTCTTTGTGGTTTATGCTTCTGCTTGAGTGCTTGTACAACTTAGCTTGGTATATTAGGCGATGTAAGTGAAACAAACCAGCTTTACGTAACAAACATCCGACTTACGCTATATATGATAGTCCTACTAATGGGTGAATAATAAATGTTGGTTTCTTACATTATACCTCATGTCACATAACAATGGCAGTTGCTATGGTGAAAAATATGGCCTTTTGAATTTCTCTTTAGCCAAAAATATATTCTCACCACTTGCGCTGTCGGCATCTCATGAAACATCGTGCCTTTTGTAAGCAATTAAGTATTTTTGACCCATTTGCTCTTTTCACTATTTTGCTTCTTTAAAAATAATACATGTTATCTGGTTAACCTGTGTATTAATTTTTAATAGTTTTTAATATAACTAAGTTTTCCGAGCCCGGGAAGCAATCCCGGGTAAAAACCTAGTCTTACTATATAATAAAAGAAACCAATGAAGGGACACTTGTCATTATTCTAGACATCCTTAATTGTAGATAATAATTATTTAGTTTAAATTATTAAATATTAATTAAATTAATATAAATCTTATCAACTCTAAATTATTGGCATAAACTTAAATTCAAATCCTAAAGTCCTATTTAAACTAAAAATCATTGTTTCACTTAACAGTAGATAAACATGCATATTATTTATTGTTAATGTTATTAATGTTAACTATGAGAAATTATATTAAACAACTTAGTAATCAAACTAAAAATTTTAAATAGTAATAACCTAATTTAAAAATATACAGGGTGTTTAAAGATATAACTTTTATTATTTGTTATATAAAATTAGATTTATTCAACCCATACAATACACGGAGTTTTTTTAAATATAATTTTTTTATTATTTAGTATATAAAATTACATTTCTTCCACCCGTGAATACACAGGGTTTTTTAAAAATATAACTTTTCTATTATTTGATATATAAAATTACATTTATTCAAACCGCACAATACACGAGGTTCCTAAATATATAACTTTTTTACTATTTAATATATAAAAGTATATTACTCAACACGTGTAATAAAAAAAAGTTTTTAAAAATATATTTTTTTTTATTTAGTATATAAATTACATTTATTCAACCCGTGTAATACACGGGGTTCTAACCTAGTGAAATTTAAAGGATTTCATTTCCAATTCAAAATAGGATAAAATTTAATATTAAAGAAGGATAAAATTTAATATTAATCTATTATTTAATTAGTATAAGATAAATATGAAAAAAAGCGGGAAAACTGAAAATTCGATGGCTTCAATGATTGACATGTGTTATATATTGATTTACTTTATTATATAATAACTATAGATATAGATATAGATATAGATTTTTAGCGTATACAAATTAATATTTTTTTATTAAATTAAAAAGAAAAACTTACCAAAATGGTATTTTATTTAAAGACTTAACATGAGTAAAAATAAAACTAAACTATATCTAAAATAGTTTCTGTTACAAAAGTTTACGGAAAAAGAAAGGATAGCTAGTTTTTTTAAACTTAATTAATTTGCAGTTATATTTATCACTAACTTGATTAATTTGCAATTATATTTAACACTACGAAACTTAAAATCTAAAAGAAATCAAAGAAATCTTTATTTGATTTGAATTACAAAATTTAGAGTAAATTACAAAAATCGTCGTTTATGTATGCTACTTATTGCAAACTGTGTTCTTTGTCTTCAATAAGTAGAAAAAACCATACTCGATGTTTGCAAACCCTTGCACATTATGTCCTGTAGCCCAACCCAGTTAGTTTTTATGGTTAAATATGACCAAATGGACCCTACATAGGGATACTTTATTTTAATATTTAAGGTAAAATAACTAAAGTACCCCTATGTGGGGTTCATTTGGTCATATTTAACCAGAAAAACTAACTGGGTTAAAGAACATAATATGCAAGGGTTTGCAAACATCGAGTACGGTTTTTGTACTTATTAAAGACAAATGACACAGTTTGCAATAAGTAGCATACATAAAGGACGATTTTTGTAATTTACTCCAAAATTTAAAACAAAATATCAATAATTTGCATACAAATAAGTTGATAGATAGATGTGTACCTAAAGTTAGGGATATCAAAAGGTAATGTTGCACCAATACCCGACCAAAGGGGCACTGCGGCACCAATCAAAAATACTATTGTCACTGGACGACGAAATGGATTTTGGAATTTAATAACATTCTCTAAAAATGTACTGTTAATAATCCCAAAGGTACTGATACCAATAATAGAACACCCGATAATTTTTTGGGGTACTGTACGAAGTATTGAAAATACGGGAAAGAAATATCATTCCGGTAATATTTCCAAAGGAGTTTCCAACGGATTTGCCGGTTCACCAATCATTGTTGGTTCTAGAGCCGCTAATCCTACGTTACATGCGATCGTGCTTAGAATTACTACTGGAAAAATGTATAAGGTAGTTGGGCCATGCGGGCTCGCCGTACATTCCAAAGTTAATTTATTTACTTCCAAAATTTGACAAATTTATCAAAATATTAGTTAACAATCTGAATGTATACATGTACATGACCAAAATATTAGTTAACAATTTGAATGTATACATGTAATTGACAAATAAACAAATCAATTCAAAAACTCCTTAGTGTATAATTTATAAATTCTTTCTTACAATTAAATTTGATAGAAAAAATGGACTTAAATTAGCTAAAAACTAAAAATAAACATGCCTAAACGACGGTTTACCATATAGTAAAAACAAGTTACAGTAGTCAAAGATGTAGATTCCAATGCACTGTAAACCGTAGCAAACCACTGTTTACCGTGGTGTATTAAACTCAAGACCCAAATGTTGATCAGTTCTGTTTTAGGTATAATGGAAAACATGAAAACATACATTTGATTGCATCAGCACAGGCCAGCAGAGAATCCAGATGGAGACGCAGCAACAGTGTTTGACATGATTGTCAGCTTGGTCTGGTTCCTCCTTAGGGTGCAATCTAATGATGGTGATTGATGAACCGAAAAGGGTAATCGGTTATGGGAGAGAGAGGTCGAGATGATGTTATGAGAGTAATTAGGTTATGTGTCTAACCCTAGAACCTCTACATAAGTCTCCTTATATATGCACCCAAGAAGAAACCCTAATTAGTTAATAAGGGTAATTAGGCCCATCAACAATTACCAACTAATTATTTAATAGGTTGTTATATATTTTGATCCATATAATGTAAATGATTATAATGGCTACTAGATTAAATATAATATAAAAATATATTTAATCTTACATTCTCCCACTTAGCCGAGTAATCATTTACTATGAGTATTAGATAAGCCTGATCAGGAGTTAATACTCATTTTAGCCTTAAACAAGAACTATAGCAGAGAAATACAGCCGTTGAATTATTATGCGACTCAGGACCCTATTAGTCATACTATAGCCTTAATTTAAAACCTAATCATCATGATCAAAATATGCATAAGCCCTTTGTTTGATTTGTAACTTTATTTGTCTATATGCCATTATGTCGATTTGACATATTCTTAGAGACATACAAAATCAAACTGATGAGGAAAATTAACTAATACTTAGTCATTCATAGTACGATATGCAATTGCGCACGACCATTAATTAATACCCGTCTATGAGCTCTCTTAATAAAACTTATGGGTAATAGCCTTTCAGTTATAGGATCCTTAAGCATATCATGAATGTATTCGATACAAAACTTAGTTTCCTCCATTCGTTCATAAACGAATAATTAATTACGTATCGAAATTTAATGCAGCACCTCTTGAACTGTTACTGTTCAAGGAGTCATGGTAGCTGACTTTATCACACTAAGTCTTCAAAACATTAATTATATGGAGTTAATAAACTTATGAGTCCACTGATATATTTCCAACAACATTTAGTGACTATATTATGTCGTTATAACTTAGGTTGTTATTATCAGTTTATTATGACTCCTCCATAAGATAGGTTTTGTCTGCTGACATAAGGATATACCCGAAATAACATTTTGTCATCTTTGAACATTACAAAGTTCAAGTAATAAACCGGTTTGCGTTCTCACTTCTTCTTCAAATTATAGCCTCTCGTTTCCTTTAAAGATATCGTAATACTCTATTAGATGCTTCACATTAATCTAGACATATCTAGTGTGTTGCAATGTGAGTAATATCTAAACGAGTATAGACTTGAACTTACATAAGGCTTCTAATTAATGAAGCATAAGGAAATAATATCATTTATCCTATTATCCTCTAAAGGAAGAGCAGTATAGCTTGTTACATATGTAAAGACCCATTTAATGTTAAACTTATGGAACAAAACCAATGTCCCATTGGGTCTATCTCGGTATGTTATGATATCTATCACATAAGAGATATCTCTGAGATCTATTATATCAAAGTTTGTGTTAACAATGCTTTGACTTATGTAACATATACCTGTCAAAAGAATATCATCTTTACAGACAAGTTTAATTTAGTTGCTCCCACTCATCTTGAGGTAGGTACATTATGATGTTTGCATTAACCCGTACATGGATTTTATTGGCTTACAAATAAAGTGTTCTTTAACCTTCAGTTTGGAACTTTCAGGTTGTTTTATGAACATGTAAATATGTCAGCCATTTGTTAGGGAAAATTGTTTTTAATGTTCATCTAATGTAGCTTTAAACTATTATAAGCTACTAGAACAGTGATGATCCTCAAAGAAATCTTTTGTTAGATATGTAATAAAGATTCTTTAATAATTTATCTCTTCCTGAGTACAACCTTTGACAATCAATCATGCTCCTTTGTATCTTAACGCTTATATTAGGATTTGATTTAGTTATGAACACTCTTAGGTAATTCAATCAAATCCCAAACGTTATACGAACACATAAAATCAGTTTTACTAGAAAACTGTTTTATTCCATTCATAGGATTGATTGACGCTAATGGCTTAATTAGAAGAGATAGGATCAGTAAATTTTTCCAAAATCCATTTCAACTTCAGTTAGGGAGGTTATGTAATCATCAAAGCTAGTAGGCTTTTAAACCTAGATGACCCCCTGAGTTGATTATTGGGTTTGTTAGAAGTTTCAGTTTTATGGATTAGCTCTTGGTTAGGTTGCTATCATTTTCAGGATTCTAAGTTTGTAAGAGTTGGTGCAGTATGATGTACAAGAGGTGTAATCGGAGTTAAATTCGGAGTGAAATTTAATGACACTCTTCCCCCCGCCTCTTGTATTCCTTGCAAGTCATAATAAGGACTTTGACTGCTCCCACCGACCTTAGAAATCTTTAGGAACTCAGCATGCTTAGGGTCAATATTTAACGACCAACAAATTCTAATAGAGAAAACAAATTAATGACGTTAGTCGTTGTGATTTCTCTTGTTGAGGATTATGTTAGTTTAGGTAAGAAATCTAAGTGTACCCACAATTAAGCAACAATGAAACTTTTGTAAGAGTAGCATTAGATTTTAAGGAGACAAGTTTTGATAGAACAGTGTCGAGATGGAGCAGTGTCTTGTACAAGAGGTGTAAATTGAAGTAATATGAAGTTTTCACTCCCCCACCTCTTGCAACTATTTCAAGTTATTATTAAGACACTTAATGCTCCCACTGATCTTAGATATCTCTAGAAAAGCTACAAGAGAAGTTTCAATGAGGTACGTGACGTGGGAACCTATCATATATATGTTAGACTTTATTTGATTTCTTTAATGTCCAGATGTCATAAGAAAACTCAGGGACATATTTAATAGAAATCTTAGTAAGTACATATATGATTAGATTTCTTCTAAGACCGTGAGCCATATGCGACAAAATTTAGATACAAGTTGATAGTCTTTTAAATGATAAATGAATTATGTCTGAATATTCCATTTGGAATAAGTTCCACGAATGTCAATGAATGACTTATGATGGACCCATACTTATTCCTTAAGCAAAGTCATATTTAGGGCTTTAACGTCATGATTTAAAAATCACTTAGAATGAGATTAGATGAAAATCATCCTCATTAACCATGTCAGGATTTCTCATGAATTTCGGTTATAATGGAAGAAATTTGTAAGTCTCATTTTCCTTTTGTCAAATTCTCATTTACATGATGACAAAAGTTGTGAAAGTGTAAGGTATCATCTAGTTTTATCTTAGTAATGTTTCAATCCAGATATTTAGAACAAATAAAATGAGAGTTTAAGGTAAGTGTGACTTTATGTTGACTATGTAAACCTCACAACCTTCATAACATTGCTTAATTATGATACTATATTCTGACTAATCTTCAGAATATATATATATATAAGGTATCGAAAACGTTGTTAGAAGACTGCTTATTATGGTTCTTATAGCCTTAACATTTAATTTTGTCACTAACTCTCATGTTAGTTATTTATCGAGTTCTGGTAAGGAAACGTATGGAACTAGAGTCAACTAATCATGTGTTAATTGGAATATTAAAATTATCAGACTTAAATATCATTAGTAAGTGACTACCTAATTAACTTATCCAACTGTTACTTTTGAATAATGGATAGTCTCGTTGCTTATGCCTAGTCTAGTGGCATAATTGTGCAGTGAGATTTTCCCTTGAAGAACCTTAGAGGTGGAATTAGCACTTGTAATTTGTCTATGGACCTTAGAACAATCCTCTTTTAAAGTTTTAAGTGGTTGTAAGGTGAATAGCATCTTATTTTCCAGTTACAAACATTTATTTCTTTGTACATATGTTGCTTATCAACACACTCATTATACTTTGGTATTTTTTTTTTGAGTGTTATAGTTGATTTATAAGGCATCAAATTGTACAAGTGAAAATCTTAATATGTAATGTACTGAAAATATGTACTTATTTCCATGTGTAAGCCCTTAACTTTATGGGTCATGGTATTGTACATTATAATGTATTCACATATACCACTTAACTTTATAGTTTAGACTTTTAAATGAAGGCATGCATCTTAGGAATTCTTGTGATTATTCCATATATAATAGATTAGTCTTAGGAAAAACTTAATCTGGAATAACCTTTTAGTGACAGCACTTATGTTAGACAGTTCTTGATTATCATAAGAGACATCATGTTCGATTTGTCCTATTCATCATGCTCTAATTTTTCTTCTGTAGTAATCATTATCAGAAGAGAGCAGTAGGATTATCGTGTCTTAATGGATAATCAAGGATTCAATTTAAGAGCTAATTCTTATAGAAACTTTAAGTAAAGCAAAACATATTAGATTTAGGAATTAGAGTGGATGAGATATATTTATAGAAGAAAATTACAGTGAGTAAAAATTATAGGTACTAAGAATAAGGCAGACGTAATGATCATAAAAATTAATTAAGGATCATTAATGTCACAGCCCAGCGTAACCGCACCATGATATTGTCCGCTTTGGCGGCCAGCACGCCCCCGGCGTCCGCCCCTCACGGTTTTCAAAACGCGTCATGATGGTGAAGGTATCCAGCCCCTTATAAGGAAGCCTTTGTTCCCCTTCACAACTGATGTGGGATGTCACAATCCACCCCCTTAAGGGGTCCAGCGTCCTCGCAGGACCTGGCACCACCGGTCTGGCCCTGGCTCTGATACCAGCCTGTCACACCCCGATATTTCCACGTATTACCGGTGGGCCCGGTGGGGAGTATCGTGACGTAGTTGATATCATCATAGTCAAACAACACAATATATAAATGCACAGCGGAAGCAAAAGATAAATATATTACATTCCGAATATAAAGTAATGCCAAAGTATTACAACGGAAAGTAAAGGATCCACAGGCGGATCTTAAAACATAAACATTGTTCAACAGACTTTAGACGCCTAGAACTTGCAAGATTCCTTATTAACGCCCTGAGCTTCCAGCCAATTACGTTCAGTACCTGTCACTTAACCTTTTTGGAAAATACGTAAGTTTACACTGGTAAATACAATTAACTGACTCATTTTTGGAAAAAGAGTTTGAAAATTGATTTGAATGCACGTGGCACAAAATATCTTTTATAACTTGGGACAATTTTATTAATAAAAATCTTGTATCCGATTTACATGTTTGTCCAACATTTAGGGCCGGTGATTCTATAATACAAGCCGGTCAAGATTAATCGACACACCATAAATATAACTCACAAGAAGACACCTTACGAGTGAGTATATCTTTTACATACGCAACAGGAGGTGTTATGCCTACACCTTGTGCTTAAGTTATGGCCATTCACTTTTTAAATGAGCCAAGGATATGCAGGACATGCTCATTAACCCCTAATGTTATTTGTTATCAATCAATACAGATTAAAACGGGATTATGCAATCTAATCATAAGGGTCCTAAATAGGTTTCATAAGTTAATATGCCTTAAATATGTTGTGATATCAGTAGGATATCTTCCATTATGCCCAAAACGAGTTTAATCTTAATATAAGCCCCGTAGGGGTATTTTGGTCATTTTAAAGATTATAAAAGAGATTAATTATCTTTTATTATATATTTTTTGACTTTACAGGTGATTGCCTTCTTGTGTTTATACCCATATGATTTTGTATGCTATCATACATGTTTTACACTATATTGTGTCACTCTCTGATTACTTTCTTGGTATGTTGGTATGTTGTGTGTTGCTATACTCTCTGACTTCTTATTTATATATTTTTTGACTTGGTGCGTTGGTATGTTGATGATTTTAGAGCCGTGGGTCACTCTGGAAGCAGCCACTCTATCCTTAGGGATGGAGGCAAGGTCTGTCTACATCCCACCCTCCCCAGACCCTATAAGTAGCTTTGCTATTTGTGGGATATAATGGGTATGGTTGTTGTTGTTGTTGTAAAAGAGATTAATTATAACTCTGAGACTCGGGTCTGAATACATCAGTAAAATGACTTAATTTATCAGGTTATATCAGTTGGTAATAGGTCTTATATGGCAAAATGGTTTTAAACCCAAACTATGCGTTTAATACGCGTAAAAAGCTATTTTAAGCGATTTCCGGGTTATACAGGAAATCTGAGTTTTCTGATCAGGTTATGAAGTTCGAAATACTTAATTTATTATATAAAATCAGTAGCAATTGGATTGGTGTCAAAATACTATGTAAAACTCATTTTATACACAAAAAGGGTATAATCGGTATTTACCGAATCAACGCCATAACCTTAGGTTATGATCAGTTTAAAAATAATTAAAAATCTTTAAAAATCTCAAAATATTATATTACATCAGTGGGTAAAAGGTTTGGTGCCAAAAATTGGGTTTAGATAGGCCTTATGCTAATTGCGCCGTTTAATTAACAAAGAGCTTTTTAAATGCGCTATTTAGCATAACTCCTATTCTGGACCTCGAACTGATATGAAACTTTAGAGACATGTTTATAGATCAGTAATAAAGATTATTGTCCTTTCATATTTCCAAAATTCTCGTTTTAAGGTCAAATGGGTATTATGGTCAACATTAGGCAATTAACGGAAACACGCAAACGAAACGGGTAATCAACGAACCAACCACTGAGGGTTATACTATCATGAAACCTGGTCCTAAGGAAGCTCTAAGGCATTTCCAAACTTATCTAAATCGGGTCAGAACTGAAGTCAAAGCAAAAGTCAAACTGTGCGCCTTTCGGTTCCGAATCGATCCTAAACTGAAAATTGTCGGATCAAACATGTTTAGACATGTTCTTAGATTGATTACCAAGTTATATTAATGATAAAACAGGTTACACGCCTCTCACATTGCTAATTGTGTATTAAATCGCAAATTACATTTCTGTTGACTTTTTATCATCATCTTTGACCCGACAAACGACCTAGTTAGGACGGGAATCAGAGGGTGCCCTTTTAAGGGTTTAAAGCCCACATAATTACCAACTCATAACTACCTTTAATTCGACTAAACACTGAACCATTCATTATTAATCGTTAAGTCAACCATTAATTACGACGGTTTGACTTTTAAGCTATAAACTAAGCAAAACTTAATTAAGGAAGGTTTAGTATACTTACCAAGTTCCTATGCACGATTAATGAGGCTTAGGAATTGGTCTTGTGCTCCAGAAATGACCAGAAGATGTGATGGAATGAATGATCAATAATTGCACAAAGTGGGTTCTTATATAGTGGGTTTGTTTGATCAAGATCATGACAAGTAATGCTACCAATTATCATGGATGCATCCCAAGTGTCCCTATACTCTAAAAACCATTTTAGGGAGCTCATGGTATTGAGAAATGGCACCAAGAGTCGGTTAAATGGGCTTAACAGCCACCTGTCTACATTTTCTGCATCTGGGAGGCTGAGGCGCCCCGCGTAAGGTTCTGAAACCTTACGCGCCCCGCCTGAGGCTCCTGATCAGGTTACCAAGTTTTCCTTTATTGCATTTTTGGTCCCTGGTCCTCCTAAACGTCATTTTCACTTTATTTATTGCATTATAAGCCTTCTAAATTGATTTATAAGGGCTTCAAGACTTATACCATCTTTGTGAAGTCCTTGGTCACTTTGTGTTTACCCGCAAAGCCATAAATTTCATCGTTGACGCTTCTAACCCCTCGAATACGAATTTTATCATAATTTTCTCATACGATAACGAAACTTGGTGAAATTTATATCACGCATTCTAGTGAGCATAATTAATCGTTACAAGGCTTCGGGCTTGCTAAAAGGTCACTCAGAGGTATATCTTAAACATGTTGACACATTTACCCCTGTAGTTTGTAATCTCTCACTTTCTTCCACAATTAGCTTCGTATGATCCACGATTTATTCGTTTAAGGGTATAAACATCATGTAGGGTTACTATAAAGTATATTTATTCATTGTTGACATTTTGAACCCTTATATTCACATACTTTCCTTGTTTGTCAACTTTAGTCCCTCTAAAGTATTCTTTCACACGTTCAAAGCTTATGACACGTGTCAATACTTTATTGGACGTAAATTTTCGAGGTGTTACATCCTCACCCCCTTAAAAGAAATCTCGACCTCGAGATTTGCTAAAGAAAGGGAAATACCTTCTGTCTTATATTGGGCTTAATCTCTATATAGTATATCTGGAGCTTTTCCAAGCTCCCAAGTTAACCTTTATAATGGATACATGTATCCTTTTGGAGCTTCTTAACCTGTCGATCTTCAATCGATACAGGTTGCTCATCCTATCATAATTCTGCATATCATTATGTGATAGTGTTTTTCGACTTATTGGTGGCACGTCCTTAAATCATTAGTGTGGGTCACCTTGCGCGTTCCACCAAGCCCCTTAATTAGGTCTTAGCTCGCAAGCTATTTAATCTTGATACATTCGAATCCTTCGAATGACTTTATATATTCAGAGCTTAACTAACCTGATAATTACAACTTGGCACACCCTTCTAGGGTGTTATCTTTTGTTGAACCTTATTCTTTAACAAGGACTTAGGAGGTTTGCTATTTTCATTAATCCTTGATTTTCTGCCGAATACTGGCATCTTACAGATGGTTAGGGATTTGAATGATCTTATTCATTGTTTCCAATGAAACTTTCAGATCCTGATAAGTGGACTTCCCAAAGTCTCGTCCATCCAACGGATGTTTTGATATTTCATCTATACAAGGTCTCCAAAGGAGCCACCTTGATACTTATATAACTACTATTATAGAAAAGCTTATCTTAAGGTGAGATGGTTATTCCAACCATTGCTCAACACTAATCTTAAGGAGTAGCTAATCCTTACAGTTAGCCGAACAAATCGACGATCCTGGGCAGCTGATGACAATTCTTAATCGTTGCCTAAATAGGGTTGCGGTAATTAATGCATAAGCAAAATGAACCGTCTTTCTTAATTAACTGTACCGTATTCTCAGATTATTGAGTTAGGCTATATGAATTCTTCTATTTTTAAAACTTACTTAATCAGGGTTTCGATTCTCTCAGCAATGGTACTAGCCGTCTTGGAGATTTCATAATAATACAGTCCTAAATAGGATATAAATTTTAACTCTACTTGCCTCTCGGGAGGTATACAAGGTAGTCTTAGGAGAAGATAATCAAGATACAAGGAGGTTACAGAGATTTTCCAAATCTCAGGCTCCAGTTCATCCATCCTTGCTGGTGTCAAATGAGTGACACATTTATGTTACTAGTCCACGGATTTCTTAATCAGAGACACTCACTTAGACAATTCCATTCTGGATATCATCCTTGAATACCATTAGTTGACTTTAATACCGTATGGCCATTGGAATATCTTTGTGGTTCCATGCGTTAAACCTCCATACTGATCAGGCATGGAAGCAATCTATGGAACATATTAAGATACACCAATCCTCATATGGCGCTTTTGTCATACCATCTGGTATTCGTAATCGATGGAGATCAAAGAGATATCAATTTCATATGATGATGTACCTCATCTGGAGAGAGGGTACACTAGAATTTCATGACTGAAGATTTCTGACAGGAGCAGAAGAAATGGTTCTTATGATTTTCGTCTGTAAGTTTTGCCTTATACTTAATATCTAGGGTTCTTATGAAAGATTTTTAAAAGCTTGTCACACCTATAGTTTACGAAGGATTTATTGGTATCCTAACCAAAATAAAACTCTTAGCATTTATTCTACTTCATATTTTTATGCTTAAGATTCTAACAGGCAGACTTTACAAAATTTATTCCACCAATGACTTATCTGCACCTGAATCAAACAATACCCTTGCATATACATTATGGATAAGGACGTACCAATTATAATATTGTCATCTTGTATGACCCCTTCTGCATCCATCTGAGAGACCTTAGCATTGGTCTTCTTATCTCCTTTAGGCTTCTTAGTATATTTTGGGCAATTTGATTTGATATGCCCTTTCTCGTTACAGTTGTAACAAGTCGCATCTCCTATCTTCTGGCATTCCAATGTTTTATGCTCACTAGATTTGCAGATCCCACAAGCCCTAGGCTGTGATTGGGATTTTGATTCGTACCTGCATTTCCCATAGTGGCGCTTCTTGCAGGTCTTGCATACTGGTTTCTGGTTGGATTTTTGTTTGTTCTTCTTCTTAGAGCCCTGGGAGTTATCTTCCTCCCTTTTCCTTTTTAGCTCATCTTTTGCATTTGAGGCATGAACAAGATCCTCCTTATGAGTAAGGAAATGTGGTCCTAGATAAAATTTGGAGCGAGTAGCATGGGGCTCCTTGAACTTTTTCACAGCCTTCTTCACAGCTTTTCCAACAGCTGCGTCTATCATAGTTTGAAGAACATCATTGGAAATTTTAAGGTTCACAATTGTAGTATCATTGGCATGTGTCGCATCATCCATGACACGACCAATGGCTGTCTTATCTGAGTTTGCCATACTCGATGTTGGTTCCTAACACCAATAAAACAATTTCTTAGTTACAATCTAACAACTGCTATTCCTCATCCTGATGGCCTTAATATATACCAACTATGGTATCAATAACCCGTACAGGCTACTATAGTACTAACATTCTTAATGAACGTTATTTAAAATATATATTAATATTACTTAGCCTAGGTCACAAAAGACCATCAATGGCATTTAAGGTTTGGACCTAGTCCATCACTTTTCTGACAGAGGATTAAAACGTCACATCTGTCTTTATTATATTGAAGAGTTTAGGTAGCTTGAAAGCTTGCCATAGGGATATCAGAAAAAAGTGATTCCTAATAGACATAAAATATCAATCTAAGATTTGTTGGAGCACTCTCTAGAGTATCATCGGCCAATTTCTACCTCGCAGTAAATGACCGGAGTCCTAATCAGGCGGAGACAACAGTTCTCAATATTTATCGTTAATTATAGAATCATATGTGCCAGCATCAAATAAATTTCTGCATAACTTCTTGATAAGGGAAAAGTACCTGCTATATTGTCGTCATCCTGGACCATCTCTTGGGCGTTCCTCTGGAAGACTCATGCGTTTGTGTTCCTGGCCTCTCCAGGCTTCTTTATAAGCTTTGGGCAGTTGGTTTTGATGTGCCCTTCCTCGTTACAATTGTAACATGTCGCGTTCCTCAACTCCTTGCAATCTAAGGTTTTGTGACCCTTGGTCTTGCAAATTCCACACAATTTAGCACGTGGGTCAATAGTACATTTTCCAGAATGTTGCTTTCTGCAGTTACTACATTTGGGTCTGTTATTAGACTGACTCGAGTTTTTCCTAAACTCGGAGTCTTCTTTGTTCCTAAAACTTCCCTTTTTCTTCTTGTCAGATCGATGAGAGTTCTCCTCTTCTATTTCCCTTCTTCCCTCGCCAGAAGCCTTAACAGACTTATTTCTGATTGCATCTAAGGTGAGAGATAAGGATAAGTCCACCACGGACCTATATGTGGTAGGCCTAGATGCTTTAACATTTCCCTTTATCTCTGGTGCTAGGCCTCCAAGAAAACGCGCTATGCGTTTAGGTTCAGGGGTGGCTAAGTAAGGAACTAGGCGGGACATAGTGTTGAAACTTGTCACGTATGCCTGACAATCCAAATTCTTCATGACCAGAGCCAAGAAGTCTGATTCTATCTCTTCTACCTCATGCTGAGGGCAATAGTTTTCCTTTATTAATGCACAAATTGATCCCAAGATAAGTTGTAGAGTAGGACCTTTCCCGTGGCTTGGAGCAATGATCTCCACCATACCAACGCTTCTCCTTTGAATGATTGTGAAACAAATTTCACAACATCTTGTTCCGCACAACCGCTGATGTCAACAACAGTGTCCATCTCATCGAGCCATGTCATGCAATCGATGGCCCCTTTTTCCCCTGTAAAGTCTCTGGGTTTGCAGGAGACAAAATATTTATATGAGCAGGTCTTAATTGGTGCCTCTTGATGAAGCACAACCTGTCTAGGCGAAACACTCCTCTGATTTGATGAGTGATGAACATCGTCCTCCCTTGACTCATGTGTTTTGGAAAGGGGCTTACTACGAGCCACAGATAGAGACTTAGAGTGGGTATCATTTGATTCATCACACTGTCTGTCAAGAGCTCGAGTAACTGCATAATCTATTATTGCCTGCAGCTCCGCTCCAGTTACATTCATTCTGGTAGTATCATTGTTCTCCTTCAAGTGGCTGTTAACTTCATCTAATCCAGCCATGTAGCTTGATTGCTTCATAAACATTGACAATGATTTATTCAGAGGTTATTATGAAATCATCATTTTTGATGATTTATTAACCATGGTAATATAAACCATATGGTTAATTTGTTAAATTTTTTTTTTCATTATAAATTATCCTAGTATATAAAACATTAAGGATATTAAAGTGGCACAACGGCCTTGTCACGAGGACAGTTTTGAATTTATAAGCCATGATCGTTTGGGATCGAGGCATTTAAGGTTTGAGCATAGTCGATTACTTTTCTTGACAGAGAGTCGAAGACTACAACTGCCTTTTGTCTTTTAGGACAATAGATATAGCCCATGGGCATTCCCTTCTGAGGGATGTTTATGATATGATCATCTTTTCAGATGCTATTAGTCAAGATCGTTTGGATCATACCGACTATTATGCTTGGACATGGTCCAACATTTTTAGACAGGAGGTCAAAGACCACCACTGTCGTTGTCTTATCGGACAACAAGTTTAGCCCGTAGGCACTTCATCACTAATGGATGTTTATAACATGATCATCTTATAGGATGATATAAGCCATGATTTCTAAATCACTAGGCTAGATAAGGAAATTGGAAGAATCCAATATAAGGATGACTGTTGTGATTTTCTCGAATCACATTTATCAAGAGTGCTAACACGTTCTTAGGTGTTAACAAGGATCTGAATCTCTTGAATAGGTCTTACCATCTTGGCCATGTCTTAAAATAACACGTGGCTAGGTCTTGTCCTTTTTAGATTTTGCCATTTTATTATAATGGTAGATCTTATAAAAGGAATGCTAGTTTTCATTTATTTCATTTTTTTTCTCATGTTTAGAATGAAAGTCTAGATTTAATCATTCCACTATAAAATAAAAGTTCAGGTTTGCCCTAAACGGGACTTGAAAGGAAATAATGTTGTCCTCGAAGGGACTGAAAGATAAATATGTCCTTATAAGGACTATTAAGGAAACGATTTTCAGCAAAAGGAGTTTTCTTCTTCACTTTACTTCTGAATGTTCTCTCCCTGGATGCTTGTTTCATTTTAGCTGCGGTAAGAAGCTCAGCATTTCAAGGCTCCGGATGTGGAGAATTTCTAATACAGCTTCTTCGCTTGGCGACGTATCCAATATATATAAAAATTTGGAAGCAAAAATTTCCAGATTAGGATTGAGAGTATTCCTATGTTAAGTCTAGACTCAGAAGGTCAAGGAATGTGCTACTGTGTCATTGAGATTAAACACAAAAGGATAGTGTTTAATTCACTCAGTGTTGGCTCTGATACCAACTGTCACAGCCCAGCGTAACCGCACCATGATATTGTCCGCTTTGGCGGCCAGCACGCCCCCGGCGTCCGCCCCTCACGGTTTTCAAAACGCGTCATGATGGTGAAGGTATCCAGCCCCTTATAAGGAAGCCTTTGTTCCCCTTCACAACCGATGTGGGATGTCACAATTAATATAAGGATCATTATGTGAAGAGGTTGTGATATATCTATTACTATCATCAAAATAATAGACTTATTTAAAGTTCTACTTAAACGAAGACAAATCAGCTTTGGCCAGAAGTGTAATCATTTAAGCATGTGTGCAAAGTGGTTGTAACAAATCAGCTTTGGCCAGAAATTGAGACAATCACTTTAGTTATGCACTTGTTAAGTATGCCATCTATGAAGGAATTAAATCAGCTTTGGCCAGATATTAAGACATTCATGTTTATGATGCACACTTAACATAGCTTTCGTAATACTTGAACGATAAGTAGATGTATCAAATCAGCTTTGGCCAGAAATGATACATCAAAAACTCATTCAAATCAAGCCATTTTGGTTTTGTAAAACATTATTTGATCCTTATTAATTAACTAAGTAATTACAAAAACCAATTATTTAGTAACAAACCACCTGCCCCCGCACGGGGTTCGGGGCGGAGCCCCGAGCTAAATCTTAGTTCACATTAAACAGCCTAAAATAATGAGGTTTCGAGTGAGATCTCGACTCAGTTATGAGGTCTCGAGTGAGATCTCGAGTCAAGTCTCGACTCATCATTATGAGGTCCCGACTCATCATTATGAGGTCTCGACTCATTAAGGTCTCGAGTCGCAACCTCAGTGTCTCGAGTCGTAATCATGGTCTCGACTGCTGTGAATTATGAGATCTTGACTCCTTATGAGGTCTCGAGTCGCAACCATGGTCTCGAGTTGTGAAGATTGAAGCCCTTAGTCGAAACCTTAGTGGTCTCGAATCGAGACCTTATGATCTCGAGTCGAAATCGTTGTCTCGAGTTGTAAACATTTGAGAACACTTATGATTTCGAGTTGAGGCCTTGTGGTCTCGAGTCGAGATCTTGGTCTCGAGTCGAAACCTGATGATCTCGAGTCCACTGCTACAGCTGTTAATGTAAAAGCATAACTGAAAATTCGAATTCTAAGGGATTTTGAGATATGGTTTCCTGTTTTAATGATGATCTAATTTTGTCAAATATTTCGAAATTTTTTATCTGATTATCAATTAACAGTTTTCGAATAAACTTAAAAGATAAAATTGGATCAAACAGGAAAAACACTCATCAATCCTAATTACATTCCAAAACATAAAGGAATTTTCGAATTTTCCTAAGAACATATTATGAACCCTAACAATAAAACATAAATTCTGGAAACCTGAAACCTGAATTTTAAGGGTTTTCTAAACAGATTTCGGTAATAAGCTTACACGTTTTGATTTCGAGATATTTAAAACAAATTCTTTTCCTCGAAACAGTGATCTCGAGTGGATCTTTAAGACTCGAAACCGGCTGTTAGGTTTATCAAGTTATCAAAATTCCATTTTCCAGATTTCTATCCCAGAATTGATGGATACGAAAACAGAACTTACTAATCAACATATGCTCTGATACCACATGTTGATCAGTTCTGTTTTAGGTATAATGAAAAACATGAAAACATACCTTTGATTGCATCAGCACAGACCAGCAGAGAATCCAGATGGAGACGCAGCAACAGTGTTTGACATGATTGTCAGCTTGGTCTGGTTCCTCCTTAGGGTGCAATCTAATGATGGTGATTGATGAACCGAAAAGGGTAATCGGTTATGGGAGAGAGAGGTCGAGATGATGTTATGAGAGTAATTAGGTTATGTGTCTAACCCTAGAACCTCTACATAAGTCTCCTTATATATGCACCCAAGAGGAAACTCTAATTAGTTAATAAGGGTAATTAGGCCCATCAACAATTACCAACTAATTATTTAATAGGTTGTTATATATTTTGATCCATATAATGTAAATGATTATAATGGCTACTAGATTAAATATAATATAAAAATATATTTAATCTTACACCAAACCGTATTTGGATTGCAATAAGCACTAATCCCTAGGTGTTCAAATTGAAAATATTAGGGTGGAGGGTATCGTTCAATCACTTAGGGTGTTTGAGTTATTCTCTAGCCAATAATATCATGCCATGTCAAGTACTCATTCCACTTCCCATTTTACACTCAATTACTGGCAATGGTTCAAACACCTAGAGAATGGTAAAGAATTTAAAAAAAAAATGTGATAGGTTGAAAGGGGTTGGGACCCACCATTAAACCCCCCATCTCTCCTCTTCCCTCCTCTTCACGCATCGGTGAGTAGTCACCGAAATCACCACTCCCCACTCACCGATTTGAAGCCGGCAATCGTTCCCCGTGCGACAAATTTGGTCCCCGATCAAACTCACTGCATCGATACCGTGCACCCTTAGAATGAGTACCATGAAGAAAAAACCCGGCGAAAATGGTTTAAAGCTCAAAATTAGCACCAACCTCAAACTAGGGATTTCTTGCTTTTTGTTTCTATCGTGTCCATTAAAATACATAAGATTGCTTTCAAGAGCGGTTTCAATATCTCTTTTGTGGTTTGTGCCTCACAAAGCATGGACAAATGCTAGATTCTAACATACATTAAATTAGCCCTTCACCATCATTATCATTATCATCTACATCATGCAATGGTTGTTGCTTTTGAATATACTAATTAGTTTATATGCTCTTAAAACGTAATTAACATCACATTGTTTTTATAATATTAAATATTGAATCAACTTTAATTAACATAAAGTGTTCTTAACGTGTTATGTTATTTTCATGAAAAAGATTTAAAGTTTCATGCATGTGTAGTTGCTTTAACTAAAACATATTTTTTTATTAACTTTAAAGAAGATGGGGTTGAAACAAGCATGTGATACTTGAGTAACAATAAAACAATCCAAACTCTAGTTGCTTTTGTCCTTCAAATATATATATGAAAATAAATTGAGATATGACTACTTGATAAAAAAATGTGGAGCTTTAAGAGACAATAAAACTTGTGCTCTTGTCTCCCAACCGATCACATGCTTTAAGATGAGGTAACCGGTACATTCAAGATATGGATATGAAACATGAGCATAGCCGAACAGGGTTTTACCGCAGTAGGCCTACAAGCGACGGGTTTTCCCCGGAACTGGTGGCTTGGTGGCCCGGGTATGCATCCAACTCTGACCGTTATGGAGGAGGGGATGCGTTTGCTCGATTGAAGGCATCCCAGGTAGTTGGCCGTTCAATACACACACACACATATATATATATATATTCTATATTTTAAATTTAATAATTAATTATTATTATTATTTTTTATTTTCTTTTTATTATTTTTTACAGTAAAAGGTAAAAAAGGAAGGTAATAAAAATTTACTTACAGTGGGTATCAAGAAAATGACTCTTGAATGTGAAGGTAGAAGCACGAGCAAACCTTGAGATTTATGCACAGCGGATTGAACAAAGGGTAACAAAAGGTAAAAAAAAATCTTTTTTTGGAATATAATTTGAAGAACAATGAACGAAACTAAGGAGCTAGGAGGTTAGGCTAAGGAGTGACGGAGAGAATTTTAGTGTGTCATAAGGATGATTGAGAATGCAAGAAATTTTTATTGAATTCTGGGATAATTTTTACAAGTGCATTCTATGCCTTATATAGGCAAAAAGAAAAGCTATCCTACAAATGAAACATTGTACATATAGTTCTAATGTCAGAAAAATAAACGGATACAAATAAAAGACATAAAAAGACAATAGGCATTATCTACAATAATGTGTTCTTTGTCAGCTGCAATCATTGTTATCTAGAAATGTTATGTACACCTGTCTCTTAAGGTCCATGCTTTCATCATTTCTTTTTAGAAATCTCTGTGTGTTGAATCTATGTACTGTGGGCTTCCAGGGTCTGAGTCTGGTTCCTGGTCTTCGGTATCTGAACCATCCAAATTGATTATGTGATCAATTTCAAGGGATTCTCCTTTTCCCACAAATGGTAGTAACATACTCTATTTGGAGGGTGTGTAAATCTGAACATAATGCCCTTCACCTGATAATTTGAAGTCTGCCCAGTTCAAACACTTAGGAATTTCTGGGGTTTTTTGATGTGTTTTGAGAAAACTGTTTTGGGCTTCTGTAGTTTGTTTACTCTCATCCTCTAACCATGGTAATTTACCAAAGTCTATATTGTGGTTTATAAATCTGTCTTTTAAAGAATATATGTAAGGAGTATCTTTGATAAAAATCCTCTTCCTAGCTGGCCTGTATGTATAAGCATCTGTATATGGGAAAAAAGAGAATATTTTGCAGGAAATTGTAGGACATAATGCCCTAATAGCAATATTGCCTGCTATAATTACCATCTTTTCTCCCATTTTATTTAAAAGATTTGTTGTTCTAACATCTGTCTTTATTTCCATATAATCAATCATACCATTATGGTAAAATTGAATAATCTGATCATCTGTTAATTTTGTAGGTGAGTAGATTTGGATCAGCAACAATCCAGTCCCTCTGCCTTCTTGATCTGTTCTTTCAACAATTCTGAAGCCTTGTTTCTCAGAATCTTGTGTAAATGCCATATCTACTAGCTGTTTTTGCAATTCGCACAGAATTATTGGGAATTCTGCACAAACTTTCTGTGAAACCAAGGTTTTGAATTCTGGAAACTTGTCTGTAACTGGTTGAATACACTTCCACCATGGTGTATCAATCATTCTTGCTTTGAAGGAATCATAGCTTCTGTTTAAGACTGTATTTGTTTCTTTTTTCTGAAGCCTCTGTAACACTTGTTTATATTTTGTTTCGAGAATACTAACTTTTTGTTTTAAAAGGCTATTTTCAAACTTTTCTTGTATAGAATGTGTATTTTTTCCTTGTTGTACAAGTTGATCTTGTAACTTAGTGATCAGCTCTTCTTGATTTTTAATTATTTGTTCTGGCTTAATTTTTGCCATGTCTGTAAATGTTTGAACCTCTTCAGGTTCTATGTAAAAGCCACTTACCCCAAAATGTTCTCTTGCTGTTTCTATAGCTTTTTGAAAATCTGTAAAGCCTTTGTAAATTGGATTGGGGCATTGGATATGCTTAGCCACAGTTTCCCATTTATTAAAAATACCAATTTTAGTACCTTGAAATATGACATAATGGGTAAACTTAGGCTTTTGGTGTTTCTCAGGTGTTTTACTGCTTTGTTCATAAAAATAAATGCTTAATGCATTTAACACCTGGACTTTAAAGGTTGAGGCATGAGGCAGTTTGAATATGCCAAAGGTTATCTAGTAAACACTGTTGCTTTTCTGTTAATTTCATCCCCATAATTGGACGAAACTTTGTATTGGGATCATCACATCTTTGCAATGCATAATTTCCAAAGGTAATGACCGTGTTTTGTGTATTTTGTAACTGGGAGCTTGCCCTTTGTGTAAAATGTCTGTTTTTTGGAGGACGAACATTTGTAGCCTTTGATTGACTTGGGTTGTAAAACTGTGTGATACTGTTGAGATCTGTTAGTGTTGCAGGCAATTGTCTAAAATTCTGTGTTTTTGCTGCTTGTATTGACTGGCTCATGAGTTTCTCTGTTTTTTCTTCTTCGGATGATGTATTCATCGGAGAGGATTTTATAGGCTGTGTAGGATGTATAAGTATTGCATTTCCTTTATCTTTTTTCCTGTCCATCTAATTGCAACAATCTATTAATATTACGGGATAACATATCAGCTATCCCATTATTTTTTCCTTTAATATGTTCAAAGTTTATGTAATATCCACTTCCTTTGATAATATTTTGTAAATTAACCCATCGGGTCCTATTTATCTTTTTTGCTTTGGTCATTTTTTATAAATTTTACAATGGTTCACAATCAGTCCTTACTGTAAACTCTTTGTGAAGAAAAAGTTTGAATTTTTCTAATGCATATATCAATGCTTGTATTTCAAAATCGTTACTAGTCCAACTTGTTTTGTTTTGAAAATTACTGCTTGCATAAGCACAAATTTTCTATTCTTGCTTAGGGCTATATTTATTTGGTTTGCAGAGAAGAACTGCTCCCCATCCTTCTTTGCATCCATCTGTCTCAATAATTATATAATCTGTAACAAGTAGTAATTCTAGTGCTTTAATATTTTTAATTGCCATTTTAATTTCCTTAACTAGTTTTATATCTTCTGAATTAAAGTACCTTTAGCCATTTTTTGTTGTTTTACTGTATAAAGGCCCTACCAATTTTGATAAATTTGGAACAAATTTTCTAGCATAATTGACCAGTCTCAGAAAAGGCTTGTATTTGTTTTAAGTTTTCAAATTTTTATGGGAAATCAAGTATTTTTGTAGAGATATGTGACTATTATTCTATTTTTCCGTCACCTATTTCTAATCCTAGGAAAGATATTTTTCTTTTAAATAATTCCATTTTCCGTTTAGAAACTACTATTCCATTCTTTTTTATTTCTTCAAATACCTGTTGTAAATGTTTTTCATGTTCTTGTACTGTTTGGCTTGCTACGAGTATATCATCAATATATACTATACAAAAGTCATATTTTAAGAAAATATTGTCCATAAACCTTTGAAATATTGAAGGAGCGTTTTTTAGCCCAAAGCTAAGAACATTCCATTCAAATTGCCCTTCTGAGCATGTAAAAGATGTCCATGGTTTAAAACTTTCTTCAAGTTTTAACTGATTATATCCTGACTTTAAATCAAATTTTGAAAAAACTTTCTTTTTCTGTATAAGATTTAATAAAGTGTCTTTATTGGGAATATTATATCCATCATCTACTGTATTATCGTTTAGTCTTTTATAATTGTATACTATTCTTGCTTTACCTCTTTTTATTTCACTATGGTTTCTTACTATAAAGGCTGCTGATCTGTGAGGACTTTCTGATTTTTTAATTAATCCCTGGCTAATCATTTCAGGTATTTGTTTTTTAAACTCTTCTTTGTCTAAGGGACTATATTGTACATTAGCAGTTCTTATAGTAATATCCGGATTTTTTAGTTTAAATTTACATATGTAGTCTATATGTGATTTTGTGATATCTTCACCTATAAGACCAATTTTTTCTAAGTGTAAGATCATAGGGTGATTTATACTTTTTGTAATATATTTTCCTTTTTCTACTTCATGACTTAAAAAGTCTGTTAACAATTTTATAGTTTCATTTTCTATTAGATTACTTCTTTTTTTGTTGTCTTAAGAATTCTAAACTTCCTTGACCACCATGCTTCTGTGCAATTTTTGATATATTATTATACCTTGTTGGGATTGTATAGATTTGTTTAGTGAGTGTAATAAAGTTTCTATTCACTGTAACAGAACCATTTAAAGCAAATATAAAATTTAATCCTAGCACAAAGTCTTTTGACTGTACATATGCTGGGTTTATATTCACTTGTGGTATGTCGTACTTCATGCTATAATTATTTGAAAAATCTAAAAACTGTATTCCTACAGGTTCTAAGTAGTGTGTTATTTCAACTAATCTATCTTTAATTGTTCTACTTACTACTTTATATTTTAGTTCCTTATGGTATTGTTTTGGTGCTAGACTATGTGATATTAGTCTTTTAGTAGCTCCTGTATCAACTAATGTTGTTAAGTCTAAAAATCTTTTATTATCAAGCCATAAGCGACATTGTATATTGACCATATTCATAGACCCTTGAGTTTGTATAAATACTTGTTCTTCAGGTGCTTCTGTAGACATTTGACTTTTAGCTCCTATCCTCTTTTCTATTTCTATAATTCTATTGTCTATATCTCTTAACTTTAGACTGTGTAATTCAGTTGCTAATTCTAACTTGTTTAATCTTTCTATAATTATGTTGGTACTTGTGTCTATAGTTTTTGATGTAGTACCTATATCTATGTTATGTAATTTCTTTATACAAATGCAACATATTTCCTGAAAGCACATATTACATTGTGACATTTTTTCTATACTAGGATAATATCCACAATTAGAGCATTTTATATAATTATTACCTCTTTGATGTACCCAAATATGTTAACATTCTTCTATATTCATGTATGTGTAAGTGACTTTAGTAATTGGCTTTTCGTCTTCACTGTATATGCTATAGACTGACTCATTATCTGATTCATCTGTTTTAATAGCTTCTATTTCATAATCGTGTAACTGTTCTACTAAGCTAGCCCTTTCCATGTTCTTGTTTTTATTAGGACATTTGTTAGCTAAATGTTGTTCTTCTCCACATATGAAACATTTACATCTTCTTGTTTGAGATTTTCTAACATATTTGTTTTTGTTATAATTTGCTTTGTAATTTTTGTTATAAGTAGTACTTTTTCTTATATTTTTCTTTCTATCATAAAACCATAGGCTTGGGGTGTGTATATTGTTGTTTTACAGAATGTATATGCATTTCTTTCTAATTGTTCTTGTAAAGCTACTTCCTTACATTTATCTTCTAAGATTCCAAATGTATAAGTTATTCTAGGTCCTATTCCAAGATTGTGGTGTTCTCCATATATTGTCTTCCATGACTCATGTATATTTTTTCCTAAATCTCCTGGTAGTTTTATAAAATATTTATCACATAGATTATCATCCATTGCTTTTCCTGTCTGTGATAGCAATCTTGTAAAATCTAATGTAAATTCATTTATGTATTTCATATCAGCTATACTTAATTGTTCTAGATTTCTAACAGCTGTATCCTGTATTAGGCTATTATTTTTTGCTGGATCAACTCCTAAAATAAGGGTTCTGATTTGTGATGTGAAATTATAAGGATTGTCTCCTAAAGCTTTTAAATTATTAATTTCTGTTGAATCTTGTGCTTTTTTACTTTGCCAGATTCCTAGGGCTATTGGTCCTAGTGTAGTTTCTAGACAGCAAAACATGTCCATACTATCTTTTTTATTTGTTTCCCACATTCTAACTACTGTTTGTTCCCATGTTAATACTTCATCTATCCATAGTTGGGGGTTTTGTTGTTCTAATAACAACATATTCCCACTGTATGTTTCTCCTATTGGTAACCTGCTACCTCTTCCTCTTAATGTTGATTCTTGACTGTAATTTATTGATGGTTGTGTCCAGGGTTCTCTTCCTAGGGTTTCATGTGAAGTTACGTTACTTGAATCTCCACTCCATTTCATTCTAGGTCTTTTTAATTCTTCTTTCTTAACCATAAAGGCTTGTTCATGTCTATAAAAATCTACTAGCATTGTTTTTCCTTGTAAAATACTTTCTACTAATGGCAAATTATAGAATTCTTGTAATTTTTTATAGCTTTCTTCAAAGGTCATTCCTAGGTCTGTTATACATTCTATTATCATATTATCTACTTCTTCTTGTATATTTAGTTCTATAAATTTTCTATCTATTATTTGTTCGATTGTTTTGTTAGTTTCTTCTGTTTTAAAACTTGTTAACTCTTCGTCTTGATAGTCTATTAGAGTGTAATCCATATACTCTTCTTTAAATTTTAAGAAATCTGTATTTATTTCTTCTTAAATTTATGTATCATATATTGGGTCTACTTCATCATCTTCTAGTTGTTCTATATTCATAAAACTATATTCCATAGTATTTTCATTATTTTAT
Organism: Helianthus tuberosus; assembly: GCA_030545235.1. Lineage (NCBI taxonomy): Eukaryota > Viridiplantae > Streptophyta > Magnoliopsida > Asterales > Asteraceae > Helianthus > Helianthus tuberosus. Next base: position 65,899 of record JARYGA010031540.1, read on the forward strand.
TCGTTTGTAGTTTCTTTAAAATCTGTAAATCTTAAACTCTGCTTACCATCTGATCCTTCATATATAAAACTTCTTTTTGGAACTAAAACTGTTTTTTCATTTTCTTGAAGATCATTTATATTCCATTCTAAACCTGTTAATTGTTCGGGGTCTATTTTAGTTGGTTCTATCATTTGTATAGATTTTGATGCTACTGTTTTAACTATCCCATCTATGTTTACCTTGTATTTCATTCCTGAATTGTTACTAGCCTTTTCTAGTACTCCTATACTTATAACTATATTGTTTCCATCGTAATTCTCATATCCTTTTTTTTGTAAAGCTATTTTAATATTCTGCAAATCTCTTATGTCTTTTAATATTCCTGGTGTGCAATAGAATAAGGCTGTATTTTGGCTTAAGTCAACTTCCATTCCTGATATTATTGCTTTTTTCATTTCTATTTTTCAACTTTTATCTAATATTAGTGCTAAAAGTTTAGTTCCTAAATTTTTTCGTCCTAAAGGTTTAATACCTATGACAATTAATCCTGTATGTACAAAATGTTTACCAGATTGTCTAATTCTTTGTATAGTCTCTGGTGATAATAAATCTATAGTCACTGTTTTATCTAGTACTCTGAGGCTTTCTTCTCTAGTGCTTCTTATTAATGTTGTATTTACATTAAATATCCCAGTTTGGTATAATATTCTTGGGTTTAATATGTCTAATTGGTGTTGATTATACAGATCCATATTTTTGTCTACATCTATTTCTTCTTCTATTTGTACTATTTGTTTATTACTATTAGACCCTGATCCACGTCTAAGTATTCGATTTAAAAATGTTTCAGATGTAATTATATCTTGTATACTACTTGTTGAATTTCTAGCTTCTTGTATAGATCTACTTCTTCCTGAAAATTGGTTGTTCATTTTCGGGGTTGCCAATGTTTATATGGTGTTGGTTTTTTAATAATTTTTATGTCGTCAATGTTAAGTTTGTTTACGGCGTCGGTAATTTTATCTACTTCTATTTGTATATTACTGTTTTGTATATTTTCTGTTTGCTTTTCTAAACAACTTTTCTTTAGTTCTTTAATTATTTGGTTGTTTTGTTCCTTTATATAATCTAAATTTTGTGAATATTTTTTAAATTCCTCTGTAAATGTTGCAATCTTTTCAAGTAACTGTTTATTAATTATTGACTCTTTTTGTAGATTACAACCAAGATTTATTACTAGATCTGTTAAAGCGTTTAAATGTGGGTTTTCTGTATGTAGATTATGTTTACAATTATCTTTGATTCAGCAAATAAAATTATAGTTTTCTGTATTAATATTTTTAAGGCTGGGTTTTTCAGTAAATTCTAAATTCAAGAATTCAAATTTTTTGATTGGCGAAGATGATTGAGTGAACTCTATGGTTTAATAAATTCCGACTCCTTAGCATTAATTCCTGTCCTTAGTTTCTGTTAAATTTTCCTATATTCCAGTTTTTTAAAATTAAATAGAAAACTAATCAAGGAGTTATTATACAAAACTACAAAACCCCATCCAATTTGTTACCAAAGCAATAAACATTTCCCATAATCTTCACCTGAGAGAGTTCCCCACAAGTGTTTTTTTTTTTTGGCATAACCAGCTAATAAAAATATGCAGCTTGTCTTAGCCTTTTAGATTTTAAGAAAGCCTTTGCTCTGATACCATTTCAGAGGGAGTATATGCTATTTTTTTAAATTTATTAACATATATATATATATATACACACACACAGATATCTGTTATATATATCTATATGTTAATAAATTTAAAAAATTAGCATATACCCCCTCTGAAATGATTAGCCAGGGATTAATTAAAAAATCAGAAAGTCCTCACAGATCAGCAGCCTTTATAGTAAGAAACCATAGTGAAATAAAAAGAGGTAAAGCAAGAATAATATACAATTATAAAAGACTAAAGGATAATACAGTAGATGATGGATATACTATTCCCAGTAAAGACACTTTATTAAATCTTATACAGAAAAAGAAAGTTTTTCAAAATTTGATTTAAAGTCAGGATATAATCAGTTAAAACTTGAAGAAAGTTTTAAACCATGGACAGCTTTTACATGTTCAGAAGGGCAATTTGAATGGAATATTCTTAGCTTTGGGCTAAAAAATGCTCCTTCAATATTTCAAAGGTTTATGGACCATATTTTCTTAAAATATGACTTTTGTTTAGTATATATTGATAATATACTCGTAGCAAGCCAAACAGTACAAGAACATGAAAAACATTTACAATAGGTATTTGAAGAAATAAAAAAGAATGGAATAGTAGTTTCTAAACGAAAAATGGAATTATTTAAAAGAAAAATATCTTTCCTAGGATTAGAAATTGGTGACGGAAAAATAGAATTACAGTCACATATCTCTACAAAAATACTTGATTTCTCAGAAAAATTTGAAAACTTAAAACAAATACAAGCCTTTCCTACAAAAATACTTGATTTCTCAGAAAAAATTGAAAACTTAAAACAAATACAAGCCTTTCTGGGACTGGTCAATTATGCTAGAAAATTTGTTCCAAATTTATCAAAATTAGTAGGGCCTTTATACAGTAAAACAACAAAAAACGGCCAAAGGTACTTTAATTCAGAAGATATAAAACTAGTTAAGGAAATTAAAATGGTAATTAAAAATATTAAACCACTAGAATTACCACTTGTTATAGATTATATAATTATTGAGACAGATGGATGCAAAGAAGGATGGGGAGCAGTTCTTCTCTGCAAACCAAATAAATATAGCCCTAAGCAAGAAGAGAAAATTTGTGCTTATGCAAGCGGTAATTTTCAAAACAAAACAAGTTGGACTATTATCGATTTTGAAATACAAGCATTGATATATGCATTAGAAAACTTCAAACTTTTTCGTCACAAAGAGTTTAAAGTAAGAACTGATTGTGAAGCCATTGTAAAATTTATAAAAAAAGATCAAAGCAAAGAGATAAATAGGACCCGATGGGTTAATTTACAAATTATTATCCAAGGAAGTGGATATTACATAAATTTTGAACATATTAAAGGAAAAAATAATGGGATAGCTGATATGTTATCCCGTAATATTAATAGATTGTTGCTTTTAGATGGACAGGAAAAAAGATAAAGGAAAGGCAATGCTTATACATCCTACACAGCCTATAAAATCCTCTCCGATGAATACATCATCCGAAGAAGAGAAAACAGAGAAACTCATGAGCCAGTCAATACAAGCAGCAAGAACACCGAATTTTAGACAATTGCCTGCAACACTAACAGATCTCAACAGTATCACACAGTTTTACAACCCAAGTCAATCAAAGGAAACAAATGTTCGTCCTCCAAGAAACAGACATTTTACACAAAGGGCAAGCTCTCAGTCACAAAATACACAAAACGCGGTCATTACCTTTGGAAATTATGCATTGCAAAGATGTGATGATCCCAATACAAAGTTTCATCCAATTATGGGGATGAAATTAACAGAAAAGCAACAGTGTTTACTAGATAACCTTTGGCATATTCAAACTACGCCTCAGGCCTCAACCTTTAAAGTACAGGTGTTAAATGCATTAAGCATTTATTTTTATGAACAAAGCAGTAAAACACCTGAGAAACAACAAAAGCCTAAGTTTACCCATTATATCATATTTCGAGGTACTAAAATTGGTAATTTTAATAAATGGGAAACTGTGGCTAAGCATTTCCAATGCCCCAATCCAATTTACAAAGGCTTTACAGATTTTCAAAAAGCTATAGAAACAGCAAGAGAACATTTTGGGGTAAGTGGGTTTTACATAGAACCTGAAGAGGTTCAAATATTTGCAGACATGTCAAAAATTAAGCCAGAACAAATAATTAAAAATCAAGATGTAGGATCGTTTTGGGACCCGAACGAGTCGATCAGAAGAGTTTATCTCAACACGAAAGGCGGAAACTGACGTGTAGAGTTCAATTCAGCAAGATTCACGCTTAAAACTGTTGTATAATTGATTCTATAACGTTTTACAACCTGACAACACTTCGGCAGCACTTCGTTGCTCTGGCCGGAAAGTTACAAATGATGAAATTTTGAAGGGTATATATAGGCTAGAGCTGTCCGTTTGAAGATGGCAAGACATCCTTCAAACGGTCAGGACACTTTCAAACGGTAGCCTCTCAAACGGTTACACTTTCAAACTATTACAACTTCAAACGGTCAACATCCAATTTCATATTCCATGATGTCACTTGTGATGTCACCTATGTGATGTCACTTGTGATGTCATGCTTGTTCAGATCTGCAACGAACCCGAGACTCGATATAAGACGAAGACGACAGATGTATGCACTAACACAAGAAGAGCTGATCACTGAGTTACAAGATCAACTTGTACAACAAGGAAAAAATACACATTATATACAAGAAAAGTTTGAAAATAGCCTTTTAAAACAAAAGTTTAGTATTCTCGAAACAAAATATAAACAAGTGTTACAGAGGCTTCAGAAAAAAGAAACAAATACAGTCTTAAACAGAAGCTAAGATTCCTTCAAAGCAAGAATGATTGATAAACCATGGTGGAAGTGTATTCAACCAGTTACAGACAAGTTTCCAGAATTCAAAACCTTGGTTTCACAAAAAGTGTGTGCAGAATTCCCAAAAATTCTGAGCGAATTGCAAAAACAGCTAGTAGATATGGCATTTACACAAGAAGCTGAGAAACAAGGCTTCAGAATTGTTGAAAGAACAGATCAAGAAGGCAGAGGGACTGGATTATTGCTGATCCAAATCTACTCACCTACAAAATTAACAGATGATCAGATTATTCAATTTTACCATAATGGTATGAATGATTATATGGAAATAAAGACAGATGTTAGAACAACAAATCTTTTAAATAAAATGGGAGAAAAGATGGTAATTATAGCAGGCAATATTGCTATTAGGGCATTATGTCCTACAATTCCTACAAAATATTCTCTTCTTTCCCATATACAGATGCTTATACATACAGGCCAGCTAGGAAGATGATTTTTATCAAAGATACTCCTTACATATGTTCTTTAAAAGACAGATTTATAAACCACAATATAGACTTTGGTAAATTACCATGGTTAGAGGATGAGAGTAAACAAACTACAGAAGCCCTAAACAGTTTTCTCAAAACACATCAAAAAACCCCATAAATTCCTAAGTGTTTGAACTGGGTAGACTTCAAATTATCAGGTGAAGGGCATTATGTTCAGATTTACACACCCTCCAAATGGAGTATGTTACTGCCATTTGTGGGAGAAGGAGAATCCCTTGAAATTGATCACATAATCAATTTGGACGGTTCAGATACCGAAGACCAGGAACCAGACTCAGACCCCGGAAGCCCACAGTCCATAGATTCAACACGCATAGATTTCTAAAAAGAAATGATGAAAGCATAGACCTTAAGAGACAGGTGTACACAACATTTCTAGATAACCATGATTGCAGCTGACAAAGAACACATTATTGTAGATAATGCCTATTGTCTTTTTATGTCTTTTATTTGTATTCATTTATTTTTCTGACATTAGAGCTGTATGTACAGTGTTTCATTTGTATGATAGCTTTTCTTTTTGCCTATATAAGGCATAGAATGCACTTGTAAAAATTATCCCAGAATTCAATAAAAATTTCTTGCATTCTCAATCATTCTTATGGCACACTAAAATTCTCTCCGTCACTCCTTAGCCTAACCTCCTAGCTCCTTAGTTTCGTTCATTGTTCTTCAAATTATATTTAAAAAAAAAGTCTTTTTTACCTTTTGTTACCCTTTGTTCAATCTGCTGTGCATAAATCTCAAGGTTTGCTCGAGCTTCTACCTTCACATTCAAGAGTCATTTCTTGTAACTCACTGTAAGTAAATTTTTATTACCTCCCTTTTTTACGTTTTACTGTAATATTTTTACTTTTTACTGTAAAATAATAATAATAATAATAATAAATAAATAAATAAATTTAAAATATAGAATATATATATATATACAGATATATATAACAGATATATATATCTCAACAGTATCACACAGTTTTACAACCCAAGTCAATCAAAGGCTACAAATGTTCGTCCTCCAAAAAACAGACATTTTACATAAAGGGCAAGCTCTCAGTCACAAAATACACAAAACGCAGTCATTACCTTTGGAAATTATGCATTGCAAAGATGTGATGATCCCAATACAAGGTTTCATCAAATTATGGAGATGAAATTAACAGAAAATCAACAGTGTTTACTAGATAACCTTTGGCATATTCAAACTATGCCTCAGGCCTCAACCTTTAAACTCCAGGTGTTAAATGCATTAAGCATTATATATATATATATATATATAGGGGATGGTTCAAATAAAAACCACTTTTATTGTGAAAACTAACTAAAAAAAGCCTAAAAAACACACCAATTTTTTTTTTCAAATTTTTTATAAAAATCGCAGGTTTTTTTATATAAAAAAACATTTTTTCAAAAAAAAAATATTGTAGTACCCATGTGTAATAATATACATGTGTAGTACACATACACATGTGTAGTACACATACACATGTGCAGTACAAATTTTTTTTTTAATTTTTTTATACATAAAAAATGGCGAAAATTGTTATGCAAAAAAAAATAGTATGTTTTTTTGGCTTTTTTAATTAGTTTTCGAGTTTTCACAATAACTAGTGGTTTTCATTTGAACTTTCCCATATATATATATATATATATATATATAGGACAAGGATCCGTTAGGAACCACCCTTTATTGCGAGAACCGCGAGAACCAATGTGAACACAACAAAAAATAGCTAAAAAACAGACAAATTTTTTTTAATATTTTTATAGAAAAATCGCTACTTTTAGTAGCAAAAAAAAAACAAATTTGCTACTAAAAGTAGCGAATTTAATGTAAAAAATATTAAAAAAAATTGATGTGTTTTTTTGATTTTTTTAGGTTTTTTGGGGTTTAATTTTTAGCATTTTAGCTTGGGGAGGGGGGTGGAGTTTAGGTCTTTTTAGCTATTTTTGGTTGTGTTCACATTGATTCTCGCGGTTCTCCCAATAAAGGTGGTTTTTGCATGAACCTTACCATATATATATATATATATATATATATATATGGTAAGTATCATTTCAAAACTCTATATTTTCAGAACTTACAGAACCCATCTAGATCATTGGATCATTTGATCAACGGCTAATATAGAATGTGGCATTTTAGTGATAATGTAGAAGTTTAAGGATAATATATTAGCTAACGAAGGGTAAAAAGGTAAATTTTCATATCCCAAATTATCACATGTTTTTGTATATCGTGATTTCTTTCGATTTCAATATTTGATTTTTGACTAACTTCCTATTATTTCTCATTTATAGGTCTACATAAATCGAAAAGAATATATAGTTACAAAATCCACAAGTGCTAATTGGAAAAAATAATTCAGAGGATTTCACATAACCAAGGCCGTAATCCAAAAAGTATTCAGGTGGCCGTAATCCAAAAAGTATTCAGGTTCTTTAGATTTTCATTTATTTTCAGATCTTTAAGGCAGGGGCGAAGTATAATGGATGTCTGGGGGTGCACCCGCCCACCCTAATGTTTCGGTTAGAAGTGTATATGGTCAGATTTTTCGTCCGAAAAATTTAAAATTATATAGGATCGCCTTCCCAATTATTTTTCCTAAATGATGGGTAGTTTGGTAAATATATTTTAACTCTTATGTTATTTGTTTAACCCTAGATTACCCGCTACAGTCCACACAATAAACTTAATATCTTACAAATAGCTTGATAATTTACACAGAAAAAGAAATTGCTGATAAGTTTGATTCGAAAGACATAATTGATGAATTCAAAAATCTTAAAGGTCACCGGGCTGAGTTGTAACAGGTTTTATTTATCTCGTATCATTATATATATAGGTCTTTTGTTTGTTATACAATATTTAGTTTTTCTATGTGCAAGAACGGGTCATTTGAATGAATGATTTTTTTTGTTTTATTTGGAACTATTATTATTTGACCTGACCTGAATCGAATAGCCGACCCGACCCGTAACATAACGATAGGAAAACATTTTTTGGGTCCCATCACTTTACGCCCCCTCAAAACTTTTGGTCAAGCTCTGCCACTGGTTTAAGGTATACTATGCAATTTGTTTTGGGTTATATTATATATTTATACACTTGTTCATTTTCTTGTTTGTTTCCATATAATCAATGAATTTGCAAAAGATGGTTCAAATAGCGTCTCATTTAATTGTTATACAATGATATTATAGATTTTTAAGATCCACACTACAAAGAGTTCTAACTATTTTTACCAACTATTTAGCTAGATTAATGTTTTCAGATAGTTATTTAACTAAGCTAAATTTATTACTGAAATGATTTGTAACTTAAAAATATTGCATGCTAGGCGTTTGAATAAATGTTTACATATACGTAAATTATTTAGTTACACGTATGTCGAACAACTACATATATGTAAATAGTTGAGTTACACACCTGTAAAGCATGTTTCAAAAGTAGTCATTGTTTTTCTTTAGTTTAACATTTTAGAACCTATTTTTAGATTTTAATTTTATTTATTATTTACAATTTAAGGTACAAACTTTAATATAAAAGTTAATTACATATATTGGTATGTTATTAAGCTTTTGATCCTACTCTTATTTACCTTGTTTGTTGTTATTGTATTCATAATAGTTTTTGTGATTGTAGGCTTTTGATCCATTTAAGGCGTTCATATTGCTTCAAAATCACTTGGGAAAATCAAAAGAAAGAGAAAAGGGCCAATGAAAATGCATGTGTTGATATCAATTTTTCAATAGTTTGATTGCACACATGTGTAAATATCGATTTATTGTTACATATGTACCTGGATATCTATTAACATAGATTTGATTTATGTCACAGTTAATATAAATTTATTAAATATATATTTTGTTATTTACATGTACACAAATGTGTTTGATAAATAATGATTAAATATCTATATAGATGAATGGTATGAAGAAATTTATGGTGAGTTTGAAGATTTACAAATATATAAACAGGTTATTTACACGTCTGTAGAAATTAAAAGTGATTGTTTACACATGTAAACATATAATTACTTTGAAAATGATGATGAATATGTAAATGTATAAACCTAATTCTTCATGTTATTTGATCAGTAAAAATAGAGAGAAGAGAGAGAAAGAGAATAAAAAAATAATGAAAAAAGAATGTAATATTGTAATATTTAACAAATTACTATTATATCTTTTTTATTTAGTTTAAATCTAAAATAGTAAAATATAATGATTGGTCTAAAATGGTTCTGTAAGTTCTGTTTAAAAATAGGGTTCTGCAAAGAGTCCAACCATATATATATATATATATATATATATATATAGGGTTGAGTTCATTTCAGAACTCCAAATAACTACAGAACTTTCAGAACTCCTAATAAACAATCATTTTATATATAAGTTTTTGTATTTAGGATTTTTTTTATCATATATTATATGCATGTCTTTGATTACATACATGTTAAAAGTAGTTTACATATATTTAATTGGCAAAATTATATATATATATGTGTCATAACTAATTACATATATGTAAAAAAACTAGTTTACATATGTGTAATTATAAAATTACATATAAAAGATGATAAAATTACTCTTAACATGTATGTAATCGCAAAAATACACATAATAAATAATAAAATTATCCTAAACATAAAATATATAAATAAAAAGATTGTTTATTACGAGTTTTGCAAATATTTATGGTTCTGAAATGATCCTGGCTCTACATATATATATATATATATATATATATATATATATATATATATATATATATATATATATATATATATATCAGGGCCGTCTCTGAGAACCATAAAAAAAATTGGGCCTCGGGTAATCTCACTTTATAAAATGTTAATATTTTTTTAGAAAATGAATCGTTACAAAATCATTAACTAAAAAGAAAAGTTAATCATGGGGTTTGAACTCATGACCCCGGGACTATAACCCTAAACATTAACCAATGAATCATATAATAATCTTGTTAATTAATTAAGTGGATTGATAAATAAAAACGCTGGAGACTAATAGTTGAAAATTGTTTAAATAAAAATGCACAAGATGAGATTAGAACTCATGACCTTGGTTTTCAAATTTGAGTGTCTTAACTATTGAACTAGTTTCATTTTTGGTTATTGAATTCATTTATTAAATATTTAACATAATAGTGCTCACTTAAAAATCTAGGCCTTGAAATTTTGTCGGGCCCTATAAATCCTTTGGGCCTTGTCGTCTGCCCGGGCTGCCCAGCCCTAAAACCCGGCCTGATATATATATATATATAGGGAGAAGATCATGCGAGAACCACCTCTTATTGTGAGAACCGTGAGAACCAATATGAACACACAAAAAATGCCTAAAAATAGCTAAAAATCACACAAAATTTTTTTTTTTTGAATTTTTTATTAAAAAATCGCTACTTTTCGAAGCCAAATTTTTTTTTTTTTTTTTTTTTGCTTCTAAAAGTAGCGATTTTAACATAAAAAATATTAAAAAATTCAAAAAAAAATTTTTAGATTTTTTTTAGGTTTTTTGGGGGTTTAGTTTTTAGCATTTTAGCTTGGGGGGGGGGGGTTAGGTTTTTTTTGGGGGGGGGGGGGTTAGTTTTTTTTAGCTATTTTAGGTTGTGTTCACATTGGTTCTCAATGTTCTCACAATAAGGGTGGTTCTCGCATGAGCCCCTCCCTATATATATATATATATATATATATATATATATATATATATAACAAGCCTTTTGGATCAATCACATCATCTCCATTAGAATGTTTGGATGCACTTCTCATTTCTCATATGAGGAAACGGAAACACATTGTGTACAAGATATAAGAAAATTGTGTTGATCAGTTGAAATAAAGATATGTTGTTTAAGAAAAATACAAGTCAACTCCTAGTTTTGATCAGGTTTTAGGAACTAGGGGTGTTCATCGAATCGAATAACGAATTTTTAAATTATTAGAATCGAAATTTTCGAAATAAATTTTTTTTTTCTGATTGAATTCGAATTCGAGTTAAAACTGGTTAACTCGATTCAAATTCATATTTGATTGAATTCAAATAGAATGCGAATTTGGATAAATTCAAATAATTCGATTTAATTTAAATTCTTTTAAAATATGTAAATTTGTTTTGCGCTACTTGAGCTTGGTAATCGGCTATTTTAGGACTTAGGGGCTGTTTGGCAACTTCTTAATGGTTAAGTGTTAAACCAGTAAGAGCTCTGAACTCTGAACCATTAAGTGTTGAAACTGGTAAGAAGTCTGAATCATTAAGAGTCAGTATAATGCTTAACCATTCAGAGGCAAATGTCTGACCAATTCAGATTAGAGGTTTTAACCATTTAGACGCTGTATAATGCTTAACCATTCGGATTTAAATGTCTAAATATTCAGACATCTGCTCGTGAAACAAATAGTCTAAACCATTAAGTACTGAACCGGTAAAATGTCTGAACAATTAAGAGCTAAACAAACAACCCATTAGATTAAATTTATAATTAGTTATACTATAGCCCAATTAAAGTCATGTTTGTCTATTCTATATAAATATAATAAATAAATAAATGTGTGTAATTTGAATTCAAATATCGAATCGAATTTAAAATTATACATTCGTATTCGAATTACTGGAGGAATTCTTGATAATCGAATCGAATTTAGTTAAATTTCGTATTTTTTGAATCCAAATTGAATTCTAAACACTCCTATGTGGAAGGCCCACCATACAATTCAAATAAATATCCTAGGACTAACCCAATATCAAATAAATATCCTAGACTTACCACACATACATGAATGATGCCACGTTACAAGTGTCGAAATGTCGAGCCTTTTGGCTCCCCCACAAGTGGTTAATAGCTCCGACAATAGAACACATTAAAATGTATACTGTGACAACCCGTGCTCCCAAGGTTAGCTTTGTTTAATCTCGTGACACTTGACTTGTATCGCTATCATTCGTGTCCTTCTATACGTCGTCATTGTGTCTACGCTCTTTAGGTGTAATTAAACTTGTCTAATTACACTTAATTACTATGAGTAAATGGTTGTGTGTTGTTACATACTAATGATAAACGTCTAGATTATATGAATATATTCAGTCACATATTATAATTATATGTTTAGGTTATATGTTAGATAAATGTTACATGTTAAATGACCACAACCCCTTGTTCTTTGTGTTTTATCTCGGCCCGAATTCCTCATCACACGAGTTTAGTTACCAGCCCAATCAAAGCCCGAAGGCAGGGCCCGAATCACAATATATCGCCTTCACATGCATGCTTTTATAGTTGCAAACAAAAAAACATACCCGAACCCTAGCACATCCTCTCATAATTCGCGGCGGCCAACCTTTGATTCGGAACTTATCTCTTGCCTAATCCATTATTTGGTTAGTATGATATAATTGAATTGTATGTGATGATCTTTTGATTATGTTGTGTGAACTTGATTATGATTGATGGATGTTTTGTGATCTTGAGTATGATATAATTGATTTGTATGTGATGATCTTTTGATTATATTGTGCAAACCTGATTATGATTGATGAATGTTTTGTGATCTTGTGGATTATGATTGATGAAAGATGGATCGATGTAGGTGAAATAAAAGGAATGGTTATTTATTTAGCATGATAGGTTAGTAAAAGGGTTATGATGAATCGGCTATGACGTTAAAGTGACAATATAGGATCATGCTAGTATTGGTAATTATCATGGATTGATTAACTGCCATTGTTGCTTGACGAAACCGATAGTATGCGGAGATTTATGATGCTAATTGATCCAATGTGTTTGTAAATTAAGATTAGATTAGTTATGAATCAATGATTAGGATCGATACCACAAATTATAATTGTTCCTTGATGCGAGGTTTATGATGTTCGGTGTATGCTAACATGGGTTCTTCGAAATAATAAGGATATGGAGTGAATTAAATAATTACGATGTTAAACTGTTAAACAATAGTTAAGGAATGAAGAATGGATTTTGTAACTAATTGATTAAGAATAAGGAACGAGGGGAGAAGAGTTGCATAATTGAATCCGGATGGGCCGGAGACAAATGGGCCGCATGAAACTGTTTATGTGTGGGCCGCATGAAACTATTTGTGTGTGGGCCGCATGGAACTGTTTATGTATTGGGCTGCATAAACAGTTTGGGGCTGGGCTTAGACACAAGCAGCCCAGAATCGCACAATTCAGTGGGCTGTATAATGAAACTGGGCCGGGTAAGTAAAGGGGACCACACAACTAAAATTTGTCGCACACCTAAGTTGGGCCAGAACTAGTTGGGCCGCACATTGTTAAGAAAGATGGAATGGACCGTTAAGCGACATTGGGAATGTACGATTGTGTTTGTGTTATACGTAACCCAAACGGTTAATGTAAATATACTATGTGATGGACTTTATGACATGTAATATAATGTTAATCTATTGATGGAGAATGTGAACTTGTGTTATGGTCCAGTGCGTGTGCGAAATGTCTAATGTGTATTATGAGATTATGTGCATAAGTATGCAATGTGTTAATTATGTGATCTAAGTGTATGCGAAAACTGATTTGTATTGGTGACCATGTTAGGACTTGGTTGATCAATCTTGAACAAAGTAACTTAATTAACCGAGCAAATCTAAGGTGAGTTCATATCTCTTGAGCATGCGTCCCGGTGGGTGGGACAATCAAATGGGTATTCCTGAGAGGAATAAGTCTGTTGGGTAAAACTGGAATGTTAGATAATACACTCCTTTCATATCACTTTAAGTCCCATCATATACCGAATAGTTACCTGAGAGGTAACGGGGTGTTAGTTGATAGCGCTATTAGGCTTGGCAACCTCACACCGTACCTGAGAGGACGGGCGTGAACTAATGACCTTAAACATGACCAATGCTTAGATAGGGGGCATTGGGGACGGGCAAAACAATCTGGTAGCCATCTTGTACGGTACTCGAGTTATTATCAACATTATTATCTATGAACTGAACCAAACACTTGGTAACTAACGTTTTCACAAAACTATGAACTCGCCAGCTTTGTCTGATACACTTGTTGCATGCTCGCAGGTCGTTAGATTTCTTGGATTTGGAACTTGCTGTCTGGAGTGGCTGGAGTGGTCATGGGTCGAACTGATTGGATACACATGACGGGATTATTGATTTCACACATTTGCTTTGAAACATTTAAACTATGATTTACTTATTGCTTCCGCTGAACTTGTTGGCTTTTTATTAAACTTATTGTTTGATACATTTATTTATAATTGGCAAATCCATTTGAAAACTTATTATGAGTTCAACATGATTAGTGGCTAGAACCTGGTATGTCACACGCCTAGCGGGGTTTTCCGTATGTGGTATTTTGGGGGTGTGACATATACAACTAGTTTTTCCTCTAATCATATTGTGGGGCACTAAATCGAATATTTCTCTCATATAACATGTACATCTGTGTTTCGGTTACTTATGCATACTACTCATAACACGATCTCAAAAAAAAAATTACATCGAGTAAACCAATTAAAACAAAACACTACCATACTTTTGCTAAAGAAAAATTAAAACGATGGAAAAACCGCTTGACACAAATAAAAATTATTCTAAGCCAACCAATTAAAACAAAACACTATCATAGTTTTGTCAAAAAAAAAAAAAAAAAAAACTAAAACGGTGGCATGTCTGTAATTTTACACCAGGGCAAAATCGTAATTTGACAAGGAAAAAATTGGCAAAACTATATTTTTTAGCTGAGAGCAAAATCGTAATTTGGTTGGGAGTGGGAAAAACAAAACCAATGGCAAAACTGTAAATTTAGACGGGGCAAAATCGTAATTTGGCTGGACCAATGGGGAAGTGCTAGACACTATTGCCCTACATGTGTTTTGTAACTAAAACGATGGCATGTATGTAATTTTACACTGGGGCAAAATTGAAATTTGACAGGGAAAGAAAATGGCAAAACTATATCTTTTAGTTGAGGGCAAAATCATAATTTGGCTGGGAGGGAGAAAAAACAAAACCAATGGCTAAACTGTAAATTTAAATGGGGCAAAATCGTTATTTGGCCGGACCAATGGGGAAGTGCCATACAGTTGCTTGGCACTATTCCCTACATGTGTTTTGTAGCCTGGCACTATTGCCCTACATGTGTTTTGTAACTAAAACGATGACATGTATGTAATTTTACAGCAGAGCAAAATCGTAATTTTATAAAGAAAGAAAATGGCAAAACTATATTTTTTAGTTGAGGGAAAAATCGTAATTTGCTTCAAAGGAAGAAAAAACAAAAGTAATGGCAAAACTGTAAATTTAAACAGGGTAAAATCGTAATTTGATTGAACCAATAGGAAAATATCAGGCAGCTGCCTGACACTATTCCTCTCAATGACATTGTAGATATATAAACCTTGCACTATTCATTTCCATGACATTTGTAGATATACACTAGTTGATGCCTCGCCCGCGTTGCGGGGCGATGGCCGAATAATTCTCAACCAATTAAAAAAAAACAGTCATATAGTTTTGCAAGAAAAAAACTAAAATGATAACAAGACCGTAATTTTGAGCTCAGGGCAAAACGGTAATTTGTCAAGACTAATGAGCGAGTGTTAGGCAGCTACTTGACACGAAAAACAGTTAAATCGAGTAAAGTAATGAAAACAAAACACTTTTATAGTTTTGCTAAAATAAACCAAAACAGTGACAGTACTGTAATTTTTAACTGACGACAAAGTTTTAGCTGGGGGCAAAATGATAATTTTTAACAGAGGGCAAAATCGTAATTTTTAGCTGCGGGGGGGGGGGGGGGGGAACTTAAATTTATTTTGAACCGGGGGGGGGGGGGGCGAAAACGTAAAATTAGGCAGCAGGCAAAATCGTAATTTTGAACTGAGGGCAAATTCGTAATTTTGAGAAGAGGGCAAAAGCACAATTTTATTTTGAGGTGGGGTCGAAAACGTAATTTTGAACTGGCGGCAAAAACGTAATATTAAAGTTAGTATAAAATAATAAACTGGTTGGTCTAATGGGGGAGTGCAAGGCAGCTGCCTGACACAATTTCACCGTTTGAAACTAATAGCAAAACTGTAACTTTAAACGGGGCAAAACCGTAAATTTGAACCGAAGGCAAAATTAAGAATTTTAGCTGGGAGCAAAAGCGTCATTTTATTTTAAACTGGGGGCAAATACGTAATTTTGAACCGATGGCAAAATCGTAATTTTTAAGCGGAGATAAAATCATAAATTAATTAGAACACTCTGTCTGGCACTGTTCCCTTGCCGCCCATGTCACCCAATAAAGAGCAACAACTATTGCCACCAATACTGTTGTTTGTAGTTGTTGAAAATGTCTGGCACTATTTTTTTCCATAACATTTGTAGATATATAAACCTGCATTATTCCTTTCCATGACATTTGTCGATAACCATAAGGCTATTACATTAATTTTCAAATTAAACGAACGCATGGATTTTAAAACATCAAATAAACATCCAAAGGAGCATAACATGTGATATAGAAATTCCCAAAAGTTTACTAATTTTAATTATTGCGTACACGACAAAATGAAAAGTTTGAATAGAACGGCACTTAATATAACACCAAATATGCAAAATTTAAAACGATATGAATCAAAGAACGAATACCAAACATGCACAACCAAACCGATCAAATCAAACATTATCCTTTTGTAAATCATAAATATTCGTACACTAAAGGGTTGTTCGTTTAGCTCTTAATAAGGCTTTTAATAATCCAGACATCTTACTGGTTCAACACTTAATGCTTAACCGTTCGGAGTCAAATGTCAGACCAATTCAGATTAGAGATATTAACCATTCAGACTCGGTATAATAGTTAACCATTCAGAGGCAAATGCCTGAACCATTCAGACATCTGCTCGCGAAACAAAAAGTCTGAATGGTTAAGACATCTAATCTAAATTGGTCAGACATTTACCTCTGAACAGTTAAGCATTATACTGTCTCTTAATGGTTCAAACCTCTACCTCTTACTAGTTCAACACTTATTGATTCAGACATCTTACTGGTTCAGCATTTAACCATTCAGAAGTTGCCAAACAGCCCCTAAGAGGTAGTCAAACTCACCGGATATCCACACTATTATCTCTTTTATTGATCAACATTCACCAAATATACCCTTAATTTTTTAGCCATACTAACCAGGACAACTTAAGTACTTTATTTGAAGGGTCTATGTTAGTTTGTTTATGTTGAATAACTTTAAAATACTTGTATACATATTATTATTATTATTATTATTATTATTATTATTATTATTATTATTATTATTATTATTATTATTATTATTATTATCTTTCTATTATCATTATATTTTTTTAACATTTTGAAAATTTGGGATATTATGGATTCAAGCAACTTGCCTATGTCCTCCACGCCATTAAAGCTTGAAGATGTGGTGGTATCCTACATGTCTTTATAAACCCTTTTGATTTAATTCTTTTAGGACCCAAAATCTATTCATTACACGACAATACTATTGGATATTTGGATTAAATTTATTAATAATTTTATTCTTCTTATACATTTTTTTTTAAATTTTGCAGATGGATGTACATATTCGTGTTGTGTTCGGGTTTTACACCGCAATTTGGTGACACAAACAGTCTAATGCAAAATGAGAAGCTTTTCTTTGCTGATAATTTCACATTGGAAAATAAACTTTTTATATCAAATTACAGGTTTTGGAAATTATAAATTACTAGAGTCAGGTGTAGACTAAAATGTGTTATAAATTATAATTCATTGTTAATTGATTTAATTCTACCTTTTTTCCATAAGATTCAAAGTAACTAAATAAGTTCTGCAAAAGATTGAATCAAAAGCCCAGCCTGAATGACGACTTAAGCCCAATAACTTGTGATGTCAAGTTACAACTAAAATCAAGACTGAAGATCAAAAGCCCAGCCCAAATAGTAACTGCAGCCCAATATATATTTCATTCAATTCACATTAGATAAGAGGTGCACAAAAAACCTAAACCCGGACTCGAACATGAAAAAACCCGGACCCGGGTATTTTAAACCCGAACCCGGGTTTTTTATACTTGATTTATACCTGAGTATTTTATATACCCCGGTTTAGTAATACCAGGTATTTTAAATACCCGGATTTAATAATACATGTACCCGGGTTTTAGGAATACCCGATACTAGGTTTTAGAAATGTATGCAGTTCGATTATTCTAGTTCCTAGTAACATGTAATCTTATCAAATTAAAGTTTTATATTATTAAAGTTCATGTTTATAAACCCAAAAATGAAGTTAGAAACAAAAAACTACAAAGTTCATGTTTATACCCATCCGGGTTTTTTTTAATACCAAACCATACCAAACCCTACCCGAACTAAAAAATAGGCTATTTTAATACCCGGTGTGACAACCCGTACTTCCGAGGTAAGCCGCTCACTTCCGTAGGTTATTTCGTTTACGTTACATACGTGTTAATGTACAATATGTGATTAAATTAAATGTGCAAAATGTATTTACGAAATCTTATATTATTCTTAATACATACGCATCGTTGTTTATATATATATATATATATATATGAATCTCGACCAACCGTGTAGCTTGGTTGCGGCCCGACCCACTACTCCTCACCATTTAATCGGCCCAACCCTTCCATTGGTGGCCCATGTAAAACAATCTTTAAACGGCCCAAGTGAAAGCAACTAACCCAATAACCGCAACCCTCACCTTTGCATCACGTGTAGCTCAAGCAAAACAACCCGACTCTATAGTTTACAGCCCAAATCACCCGGCCCACACCCCATACTTTGCGTTGTTTATGTGCAACCCACACCTTCCCCTTTGCTCTACTTGTTGCCGGCCCAAACATACCCAACCAGCTACCATACCTTGCGGCCCACTCCACTTAGCCCAACTATCCTCTATTTTCCCTATACCGTATGTATGTGCATCTGTACGAGAAATGCATACAATCTGATTAAACCCTAACTCCCTCCCACGCACCACAGCCTCCATCTCTCTCTCTCGCACTACTCTCTCCTCCTCTCACTCTCGGCTATCTCTCTCTCACTTTCCTCTCGATTTTTTGGCAGGTGGCACTCACAAACTCGCAAGGTAACATCTTGGTTTCCGTTTGGTCATGTATTTGTATCGTATGTGTTCTTTAGGGTTGCATGATTATTGGTTTGATGACATTAGGGTAGGCCTTAAAAAGGTTGCATCAGGCCTAATCCAACCTTTTATCAAGGGCTGCATTAGGTGAAGTTGCATTATACCTAATGCAATCTTTTCGAAGTCTAATGCAACATTTTTCCAAAAGGTTGCATATACTATTCAAATGCAACATTTTTATAATGCAACTTTTCTATTACTCAAAAGCAACCTTTACAACCTCAGATGCAACCTTTACTATCTCAAATGCAACCTTAGTTAGAGTCAAATGCAACCATTTTTATATTTTTAGCAGAAAAATACAACCTTTTTACGTCAAATGCAACATTTTTTTTAAAGATTTTAGTAACAACAAATGCAACCTTTTTATAGTCAAATGCAAGTCTATAACATTATAGTTTGAAGTACTAAAATTTCCATTATTATGTAATATTATCTCAATAATTACATCAACACAATAATAACATAAATATAATAAATAATCTTATATCGCAATTTAACATATGTCCAAACTCAAAAGAATAATGTAATAAAAATAAAGCTATTAAACAAAATGATAAAAAGTAACAAAAACCCAGCATAGGAAGACTAAGATAGGTCGATACTGAATTCTTTGCATAATCAGCTACAAGCTGTAGAGTTTCTTTAACCTGCAAAACCTTATCATTGTATTATCAACGTTTTCTGTTGTTTCGTGACAATTTACAAAATCAACTGATTTAAAAAAATCAAATCTTGAAAAATCATGTTGATAATTGATGGGAATTTTATTTATGTTCAACAACAGTTGCCAAAGTTTTTAATAATACCAAAACTACCCCTCATTTGTTGCCTTTATATATTTTAATAAACGGTTCAGTATCATCATTTGAAGAGAACGAGTTACCATTTTGTAAACGGGTCAAATTATCGTTTTAGTAAATGTGTCCAAGTTGTCGTTTTAGAAATGGGTCAACATTATAACTTTGGGTAATTATGTCATCATTATGACTTTAGCAAATGGGTCAAAATTTAGACCAACCCAGGTAACCACAGACTAAAATGGGTTAAACGGCCAGGTAAAACTAAAAAAGAGAATCCCAAAAGTCCAAAACCGAGTCCGACCTTAAACCTAGGTTACTAGGTCCGTATCATCAAAACTGAACCAGGGTGTTGTCATGTTCCCGGTTCAATCAGTGGTTCCGGTCCAATTTTCAAAACCAGGTTTCAACCAAAAACAATGCTCAAAAATACATCCCCCACCTATACGAAAACCACTTGCATATGCATCCATTCTTGTTCCATATCAAAAACAAGTCTAGTGCACAAAAAAATTCCATTAAGATACAAAAAATAAACACATACAATGTCTATCTAAAAGGACATCAACAAAACCTTCAGAAGTCGACCTCGACCTGTAACAATAGGTGTAATCTGCAAGTTAATTTATTTATTTGCAATTTCCCTAAATACCCGTTCAGATCTTGCTCTCTAGTTTTATATCTATACATACATACATATATAATTTCATAGAGTAACTAATTTATTCTTCTCCACCTGCACCTCTGATTTCTTTTAAATAATTTACCTACACGTATACGTTGCTTTGGATCTTTAGTTCTATAAAGTTAATAGGCTATATAACTATTTACAAATCAAGAATTCCTACACTATTAGGCGTTTTTATTGAATTTCACAACCTAAAACTTAATTGTCGTGAAAGCTTGTGGGCAAAAAGTAATTACGTTATGTTATGTTATGACACGACAATGCGTACCTTTGGATGCAACCTTTTAAACTAATAGTTGCGTTAACTTTTAACAATACAACCTTTTAAAATAATAGTTGCATTGAAATTTTTGTAAAGCAACCTTTCTAACAAAAGTTGTAAATTTCATTAAAATTTGCAACCTTTCGAGAAAAAAAGGTTGCAACTTTTAGTAAAATTTACAACTTTTTCTTGAAAAGGTTGCATTAGAAGATCTAATGCAACCTTTATGTTCAAAGAAGTTGCATTAGAGTCAAATGCAACTCATTTGATAAAGGTTGCTTCTAAAAAGTTGCGTTAGGCCTATTTTCTAGTAGTGATTGGTGATTTGATCTCATATGTGTTTGTATGATTTCTAGGGTTTGAGTCTTGTATGGTTTTGGGTTGAATCTTGCTAGCTTTATTGATATTTGATGAATTAGATGATGAATAATGATGTAAACTTGTTGTAGAGGAGGTATATAATGTCTCGTTGCTCGCTAAGTATGTGTTTAAGGTTATAAAACTCGTTTTAAGAAGTCGGGTAACAAAAGCAGAATCTGCCCAAGGATTTCAGCCAACTTCAGCTGGCTGTAACCGGGTCATAACATAACGAAAGCTAGATTTTCTTGACTCCAAAACGTATTATTTCGAAATACGCTTCTAATGGCACTAGAATCACAATTTTTGGATGTGGTTTGATATTTTAAACGAATTATTTTGTTTCAGTGGTCAAAGCTGCATATTCTGCAGAATTTGTGTGTTGTGTTTTACGTCATATCTTGGTGAATATTTTTAGTTAGGTCATGAAATTTATACAGTAGATGTCCTTAGGTGTCTGTACAAATCTCCAAGTGGAATCAGGTCAATCGGGTAATCTAGGATTTTTAAATGAATTTTTTGGTAAGCTGCATTTAGAAAGTGACGAATCTGGCCACTGCATAGTAAATGATTTTTCTAAATTTTTCGGTAAAGGGTTAGGCCATAAAAATTTAACACAAGGCCAACCACACCATGGGTTACGTCACATAAAAAGATCACAATTTTTACAACCCTGTAAGTATGGTAAACGGCCTTCCTAAAACAGCCTAATTTCAGTGAACTTGTAGTGCATGATTGATAAACTTATAAGTGTTGAATTTGTTATTTTAAGTGTCCGCACTTGTTTAGTGATTGTATAAATAACATATGTCATGTCGTAGGTTATATTTTGAACATGTGCATGAAAACCACATGATAAAATATTATGTGACAACTTGCGCGTGTGCTAATTGCTAGATACGTGTAGGACTTACACAAATTGCATGAACACACCCTAACAAGTTATGTCACACCCTCAAAATACCACCTAGGGAGTGTCCCTGTTAGGTGTGTGACCCACTAGAAACGAGCCACCAATTACATTGAATCCATAAGTTTAAAATAAAGTTTCATCATTTAATATTAAAATCCAAACATAAGTTATTCGAAACCAGCAAATTCAGCGGAAGCGTTAACGTATCACAATATAAACATTTCCAAACAAATGTAAGAACCAATGTTCAATAAATAAAACCAATCGGTGTGAACCATGACCACTCATGCCCTCCAGCCAGCAAGTTCCTGTTCCGAGATACTTAACGACCTGCGAGCATGTAACAAGTGTATCAGACAAAGCTGGCGAGTTCACAGTTTAAGAAAACGTTTGTTACCAGTTGTACGTAAAACAGTTCACTGACAAATGCAAGTAATATTGTTAATATCTCAATTCCGAACAAGACGGCTCCTGAAATACATGACTGCCCTTCCCACGTACTCCTATCTAGTACTGGGCCCCGACTGGGTCATTAGTTCACATCCGTCCTATCTAGGAGCGGTGTGAGGGTGCCAAACCTAAGTAGCGCTACCAACTAATACCCGTTACCCTCCAGGTAACATAATAAGGGACTTACAAAAATGATAGGTGAGAATATTAACCAATATACCCGTTTTTACCCAAACCACTGACTGTCCCCAACCACTGGGACGCATGCTCGAATGTAGTGAACTCACCTTAGTTTTGCTCGGTAAGATTACTTTGCTCGTTAAACAAGATTGGTCAACCACGGCCTAAGATAGTTACACATATTAATCAGTTTGTATACTAGTACAACACGTATTATTCCACTTAGTTAGCAAGTAATGAACAAGTATACATGTATTAGCATTTATCGCACCATACTCTCGACTTCACAGTTAAACACGTTGTATAGCAATTCATTAACAGTGAACAACCCAATAAATCATAGGGTCCAATCAAGTGTGCAGCCTGTTAACAATTGTGAAGTCTAGGTGACTTGGGCCCCCGGCAAGGGTGTACAACCCAGCAGGCCTCGTGGCCCAAATAATCAATCGGCCCAAGCAAGGAGCAGTTACAACTAGGTGAAGCCCATTATGTTCGATTTGGCCTTTTGATCACCCGTAACAACATTCATGATTTAATTTACAAAATTCTAACAATTTGATGCATCAATATTAACAAAACAGACAATAGTGGCCGACCTTGTTAAAGCATCCATGTGATTATCATTGAACCACTTTATTAGTGGGCTGACACACACCTTGGGCCGATAAACCATGTGTTAATTGCTGAACCAATTCACGTGAGGGCCTGACAACCTATCATAAACTCAACAATCTATTCTAGTGTCAATCAAACTTACGTAGGCCGGTGCTCATGAACTTTAATCATCATATACATTAGCTATTAACTGTTCCTCTAATCAGTCGGCAAGATCATGTAACACATTTAATCATGAATATTCCTAACCCAACATTATTTCATCACATAATCTGAGTTTGTTGCATAACCTACAATTTAATAACAATCGATGCTAAGTTACACAGGATCCATTTAATCGGCTAATGACATAACAGCCCTATTACTCAGATGACTCATTAACAAATTATACTAAACCATGACTAATTAATCTCTCAAAAATAATCATAATACCTATTACCCATAACCCTCTATATAAATCGATATTTTTACAGAATCATGTTACAATTTTCCCAGCATCCCACTATCATTAATATAATCAATTTATGTGCAAATCACTAAAGTCAAACCTCACAATTGTTTAATAGCACATCAGTACATGTACATATATATATATATATATATATATCCAGATCTAATAACATTCATGAACAATTCATAATATCTTGCTTTAGTCCCTACGTATCAATACACATCAAAACATGATCACATATCACATAAAATCAATACGACCAATACTTCATTAGGTCGAGATCATTCAAGAACACAAATAATTAATATAGATATGGTTTACTAACCACTAGTCTTGATCGAACAAGGTGAGATATCCAGAGGGGTATGCCTACTGCCGTCGTACCATGGGTGATTAGGGTTGTTGTGATGCGATTGTGAGACAAGGAAAATAGGTACGTACGTTTGTATTAGAAGGCCAATATTTGAGTGATTAGGGCCGGTTATGTTTCCTAAACAAAACACTCATTTGGGCCGGGTTCGAAACTTATGCTCATGGGTTCCTTTATCAAACAAACACATGTATTTTGTGGCCCAATAAAACTAACATATGCAATTTTAACAAGACTACCGAAAACGTTGCATAGAAACATACAAGCACGGATACAAGTACGGTACGTCAAAGGGAAATAATGAAGAGTTAGAATCACGCTACTAACCTTGGAAGTTTGGGTTGTCACATCATCCCCAACTTGAAAGAAATTTCGTCCCGAAATTTGACAAGTAACCCAAACAGCAAGGTGTTAGATCAGGATGACTGTGGATTTTCCTCGGGTACCACATCATCCCCAAGTTGAAAGGGAATTTCGTCCCGAAATTCGATAATGACATCAGAATTGATACAACTGTTCAACCAACTCAGGATACTAGAGCTTCATCAGGTCTTCGCGTTCCCACGTGAACTCCGGTCCACGTTTTGAGTTCCAACTAACTCTCACGATTGTCATACGACTAAGCTTACGAACCTTAATTTCCTCGTCCTTGCTTTCGATAGACACCTAGACAACTGCAGCTTGTCCAAAAAAAAATATATCACAAATGTTTCATAGGGCAAACACTGCCCTATATTCGAGACATAAACATCATTATGTAAGTAACCCCGTTGTGTGGATAAATTCATCTTGCCACACTCCCCAAAGTGCACCGTACCCTCCCAGGGTGAGGCTTCTAATCAAGACACGCTCGCCTGCGGCAACTCCCAGTGTATCCCAAGCTTATCAGCTCTCCTGACGGTCACGCGTTGCCGTCAGATGATTTCCGATCTAATCAATCGTCCCAAGGGTTTCAAGTACAAGTCCTGGACCTGTGATTAAGTTGTCGTCCACCTCAGTCCAACAAGGAGGTTGGCATTATCGTCCATGTAATGCCTCAAACAGAGCTGTATGCATACTAAAACGGTAACGGCTGCAGTAGAACTCACCCAAAGATAAGTGTCCTTCCAATTCTACTAAAGTTAATCATACATATGCTCACAGCATGTCTTCGAGTGTCAGGATGGTTCGGTACTCGGTTCGGTTTTCCTACGGTGATAAGCAACGCTCATGTCTAGACGTGAGTCGAGGGCGTTGTGTTTTATCTGCCATAAATCAGGCGTTGATCAAGATCAAAGATATCGGGAGTTGGTTCCTCGTGCCTGAAAACCGCCTCTCTCAGAGGAATATTCACAAATTGTGGGGGCTCATCAGTCTCCTTGATTGCGAGAAAGTGTACTGGTAACGTGAGACAATCAACGATCACCCAGGTGATATTGTTTCCGTTTCGAGTTCTAGGTAGCCCAGTGACAAAATCCATGGTAGTCTGTTCTCGTTTCCATATGGGTGTTTCTGGTTGCTAATACTTCACCTTGACTTTCCCCCAAGTCAAACATCATTCCCATACCTAGCTAGGTGGGCCTTCATGCCCGATCACCAGTACAAGGTTTATAAATCCTAAAGTCTCTCATCAAACCCAGACAACTAGAATATCGAGGCCGGTGTGCTTTGCTCAACACAAATTTCCTACAGTTACTTCATAATGAGATCCACATTCGTCCCATGGGGTAGCGAATATCGTCCGACCTGCCAAGGTGGCTTCTCCATGCCCCGCATGGGTTCAACTTGAAAATTCTCTTCCTTCAGTTCCCCAGTTTGAACAGATCATGTCAGATCAGGTAAGTTAGAGTCGGTAGTGGGCTGCAAAGCTCGTGCACGTTCAAGTTCCACAGTCGTAATCATCCAAGAGTTCCATCCAGCGATGCCATTAACCGATTTAGCTCTTTCGAAACCAGAGTACACGGGAGGCCCTTGTGATCGGTCTAAGTAGCGCATTCGGCACCGTCCAAGTAATGCCTCCAAGTAAATCCAAAGACCACGGTTTCCACCGCCGGTTGTGTGTCGTGCAGTTCCCCTTTGTAACTCCATTACGTAAGTCATCACTCTCTCGTGTTGCGTCGGTGTGTAACTGGGACTCGGATTCGGACCATCATGGTACACCACTAAATCACCCGCACCCTCGGGTAAAGACGATGATCAGTGCATTGCAGAGTTGGGATTCGAAAGCTGAAAATACGTCCTCCTGTTTTGTCTTTCACGAACACAGCACCCTGCTGTGCTAAAGAGATTTAAGCTGCGCGACCTTCGAAAATCCTGTGATTAAGCTGCAATAGTATCTAGTGAGACCAAAAAATTTCTGTATCCTCAAAGGGATCTTTGATGTTGATCAGTTTCTAACAAAATGGATCTTAGCGAGATCCACGTGTATTCCCACTTTGTTGTTTATATGACTAAAAATGTGTACTTCCCGAATTCTGAAGTCAACTTAGGTAGACTTCGCACGTAGATGCTCCTTCCCTAGAAGCTCTACGATGAAATACAAGTGTCGTTCATGGTGCTCCTTTCTCCTGGAAGTGATTCAAAACGTCATAGATAAACACGGTTGGCGAATCTGGCAAGATGGGGTTGGCACATACTACTCATGTGATCCCTAAGGATGCTGGTGTGTTGGGCAACATTAAACAACAAGAACAGAAAATCATAGTGGTCGTACTGTGCCTGTAACGCCGTGTTAGAAGTCGTCCTCCCCTGGGTCTTCCTTCAAGTGACAGTCTGATCTTAAGTCGGTTTCTGAATAGAAGCTTAATCATTGCAGCGGGTCAAGCAGGTTGTCGATGCGAGATAAAGGGTGACGGTATATGATTGCTACCTTGGGGTAGTCTGTACGCGTATGAAAGGACTTGTCCTTCATTTCCACAATAGAGCTCGGGCTCCCTAGAACAAGGAGCTAGATCGCTAAAACTCTCACCCGGTAGTTCCTGAAGTTGACTAGACAGTTCTTGCAACCCTCCTGGTGTGAGACGGTATGAAGTACGAGTGATCAAGGCTGCTTCTGGCGTGAGATTAAACTGAGATTCTGCCTAACAGTTGTGGGAGTAAGCCCGAAAGTTCCTCGGGTAACAAACCGAGAGGGATCACAAACAATTGGTGGATCCTCGATCCTCTTTTCCCTTAGCCCCATCATCGGTAACAGTTGCTAATCACAGCGGAGTAATCCCTCCGTAGACACTTCTGGCCTTCACAGCTGAAATGGCGCTAACTTTTGCACTGCTCTGATGCTTTTAGAACAAATAACGATTCTCCACACAAAGTTTTCTCCTCACTGGGTATATCTGTGTGATTCCTAGATAACCAATTCACACTAACTACTGCGTTGTAACTATCGAGGATAGTAGAAGGAAGGTCGACGTCGAACACTCGTCCCACAGGGTCGTGTTTACACCCTAACGGACATATGAGATTTCATTTGACTTGCCATCAGCCGATTCCACATCAGGTTTGGTTTCAAGAAGTATCAGGGTCAAGCAGAATAGAGACGAAACGAACAGCTACCCATACAAGCTACCATGTTGCTGCTATGCCTGGCGTCGCTTATGCCAATCCTAAATGTCCTTCCACGAGCATCATTTCCAGTGTTGTTGTTAAGGTTGCGAGGGTTCCCATTACTATCATTATTCCCTTGGTTGTTGACGTCTTGACTTATCAACAGTCAATCCCTGTCAGTGTCACTTTCGTTTCCATGCTATAGACTACGATTATGAGTACCTTGATGTTGCCGCGACTGTTGCCTCCCATGTCGTTGCTTGAAACGGATCCCTACAATCTTCCACCATCAAAGTCCATCTTTTCACATTCCGTGCCACGCGCTACTCACTGTGCTGGTAGCCACATATTTCACACTATAATCTGTTGTCATCGCTTATGACCCGATTGATTCGTAAGAGCTGACTCCCACGAGTCGCTGACTAGAGTTAAGAATTCAATTGAAGTCAATTTGCTGGTGTTTGTTGCCGGTAATCAGGGTTGTCCAAATACTGAGGTCGGTAAAATACCATGCTTACCCTTTTGTCCATCGATCTAGCAAGTCGATTGAGTAATACGCGGTATGCTGCGAGAGTGTTGCAGAAGTGATCACACTTCGGAGTCTGAGACGTCAATACATAGAGTTCCAGCTAACGAAGAAAAGTGAGAAAGGTATAGACTATTCATTGTCGTTGCAACATCCAACTCAGGGATGTCCGTGCAAGCACCTAACATTCTACACAGTTCTCTAGGCGTTCAGATGGGTGTTCAAGTAATACTCGATAGCATCGAGATTCGAAAGGATTCAGAGAGGAGTGAAAAGGTCACATTCAAGTAAGAGACAATCACTGCTATGACTCTTATAGACTGTTGTGTTTCACATCGATCAAATAACGGAACAGAACCCCTTTTTCACTCATTAAGTCTCACTGGGACTCACATGCACCCCACATTATTATTATGTGTGCACCCACAATAATATTGTGATTTGCATGCTCATCTCAGCTCCTCCTAACTCATGTAAAATGGTTCCTCAAACTCAAGTAACAAACAAAGAGCATCACGAAACGTGAGTCACAAATGTTTAGGGAAATACCACCCTATCAGTCATATAACACATGCAAGTAATACAGGAATTCATACTGTTGTGCTAAACGTGCAATCACATGCAATTTCATATGTAAGCGTTCACTAGTTATGCAGTACAATGAGTATACGGGAGACGAACCTTGCAGTCTGGAGCTGAGTGTCATGGTCGTATTCGCGTATTCAGAACAGTTCGGTTATAGTCTGGTTTTATAAAAACATTTTAAAACCAAGTTCACTATAACCAGTGGCTCTGATACCAAACTGTCACACCCTCAAAATACCACCTAGGGAGTGTCCCTGTTAGGCGTGTGACCCACTAGAAACAAGCCACCAATTACATTGAATCCATAAGTTTAAAATAAAGTTTCATCATTTAATATTAAAATCCAAACATAAGTTATTCGAAACCAGCAAATTCAGCGGAAGCGTTAACGTATCACAATATAAACATTTCCAAACAAATGTAAGAACCAATGTTCAATAAATAAAACCAATCGGTGTGAACCATGACCACTCATGCCCTCCAGCCAGCAAGTTCCTGTTCCGAGATACTTAACGACCTGCGAGCATGTAACAAGTGTATCAGACAAAGCTGGCGAGTTCACAGTTTAAGAAAACGTTTGTTACCAGTTGTATGTAAAACAGTTCACTGACAAATGCAAGTAATATTGTTAATATCTCAATTCCGAACAAGACGGCTCCTGAAATACATGACTGCCCTTCCCACGTACTCCTATCTAGTACTGGGCCCCGACTGGGTCATTAGTTCACATCCGTCCTATCTAGGAGCGGTGTGAGGGTGCCAAACCTAAGTAGCGCTACCAACTAATACCCGTTACCCTCCAGGTAACATAATAAGGGACTTACAAAAATGATAGGTGAGAATATTAACCAATATACCCGTTTTTACCCAAACCACTGACTGTCCCCAACCACTGGGACGCATGCTCGAATGTAGTGAACTCACCTTAGTTTTGCTCGGTAAGATTACTTTGCTCGTTAAACAAGATTGGTCAACCACGGCCTAAGATAGTTACACATATTAATCAGTTTGTATACTAGTACAACACGTATTATTCCACTTAGTTAGCAAGTAATGAACAAGTATACATGTATTAGCATTTATCGCACCATACTCTCGACTTCACAGTTAAACACGTTGTATAGCAATTCATTAACAGTGAACAACCCAATAAATCATAGGGTCCAATCAAGTGTGCAGCCTGTTAACAATTGTGAAGTCTAGGTGACTTGGGCCCCCGGCAAGGGTGTACAACCCAGCAGGCCTCGTGGCCCAAATAATCAATCGGCCCAAGCAAGGAGCAGTTACAACTAGGTGAAGCCCATTATGTTCGATTTGGCCTTTTGATCACCCGTAACAACATTCATGATTTAATTTACAAAATTCTAACAATTTGATGCATCAATATTAACAAAACAGACAATAGTGGCCGACCTTGTTAAAGCATCCATGTGATTATCATTGAACCACTTTATTAGTGGGCTGACACACACCTTGGGCCGATAAACCATGTGTTAATTGCTGAACCAATTCACGTGAGGGCCTGACAACCTATCATAAACTCAACAATCTATTCTAGTGTCAATCAAACTTACGTAGGCCGGTGCTCATGAACTTTAATCATCATATACATTAGCTATTAACTGTTCCTCTAATCAGTCGGCAAGATCATGTAACACATTTAATCATGAATATTCCTAACCCAACATTATTTCATCACATAATCTGAGTTCGTTGCATAACCTACAATTTAATAACAATCGATGCTAAGTTACACAGGATCCATTTAATCGGCTAATGACATAACAGCCCTATTACTCAGATGACTCATTAACAAATTATACTAAACCATGACTAATTAATCTCTCAAAAATAATCATAATACCTATTACCCATAACCCTCTATATAAATCGATATTTTTACAGAATCATGTTACAATTTTCCCAGCATCCCACTATCATTAATATAATCAATTTATGTGCAAATCACTAAAGTCAAACCTCACAATTGTTTAATAGCACATCAGTACATGTACATATATATATATATATATATATCCAGATCTAATAACATTCATGAACAATTCATAATATCTTGCTTTAGTCCCTACGTATCAATACACATCAAAACATGATCACATATCACATAAAATCAATACGACCAATACTTCATTAGGTCGAGATCATTCAAGAACACAAATAATTAATATAGATATGGTTTACTAACCACTAGTCTTGATCGAACAAGGTGAGATATCCAGAGGGGTATGCCTACTGCCGTCGTACCATGGGTGATTAGGGTTGTTGTGATGCGATTGTGAGACAAGGAAAATAGGTACGTACGTTTGTATTAGAAGGCCAATATTTGAGTGATTAGGGCCGGTTGTGTTTCCTAAACAAAACACTCATTTGGGCCGGGTTCGAAACTTATGCTCATGGGTTCCTTTATCAAACAAACACATGTATTTTGTGGCCCAATAAAACTAACATATGCAATTTTAACAAGACTACCGAAAACGTTGCATAGAAACATACAAGCACGGATACAAGTACGGTACGTCAAAGGGAAATAATGAAGAGTTAGAATCACGCTACTAACCTTGGAAGTTTGGGTTGTCACAAGTTAAATGGTAATCGTACTAGGACGTGGTTGACCATCTTCATTGTTTCTCTATCTAAATCTGTTGGGATTGAACCCTATCAGAGGAACAGATAATTAAAACCAAAACTGGATCAGAGCAGTGGATCCAGAATAAGCAGACGATTACAGTTGGTTCATACAAATCTCTCCCCTTGAAAGTGGTTTCATATCTACTGACCTCCTATCTGCTGATTTTACTAAGTGCTGACCTACAACTGCTGCCTTGCATCTACTGACCAATGTCAAAGACTGATGGAAGACCAAAGCTCTGCTGATTCAATCTACTGCCTTGAGTCAAGTACTGCTGATCCGGACAAGCACTGCTGGGTTCACAGCAGTGGAAGGATGCAGCAGATGTTTAAGTGTCTTTTATGTAAAGAAATGTAATAGCAGTAGTTAGTACATCAGTGTTTGTATAGATCAGAGGTTAGAGTTTGTTAGGAGGTTAGATGTCGCTTTCATGGTGACGTCAGCTGAGATACCTCAGTGGTTTGGTTTGCCTATAAATGTAACAGTACCCTGTACTGTTACATTTGATTGACTGAGCGGGTTCTTCTCCTCATGTCTAATCCTTTCATCTTGTGTGCAACCAACCTTGGGGCATTAGGCTGAGGGGGAGTTTAGTTTGTAAGCATATCTGTAATCTTTTGCTTTGATTTGTAAATCCTTCGACTCTATGAGAAGCAATTGTTTATCAAACTATTTTCTCCTTTGATTGTGTTTACAAAGTTTGTTTTCATTTCCGCTGCACTTTACATGTTTTCATATTCATAAATTGTTCAAAACATACAAACAAACATAATCATGAGAGCCTCCGATCCTAGCAATTGGTATCAGAGCCTGGACAGTCAAATTCGATCTAACAATCAATTTGACATAACAGTTCGGCTCAAAATTCATTGATACTAAGTTGGTTGTATTTAGTTGAAAAACAGAGTACTGAGTAAATCATGTTCAAAGTAGTTAATCAAAAACTCTGTAAATCAACCAAGATGTCATATGACACACAAATTTCACACAACAAGTGAATTCATGCACAAGTCACTCATAGTTTTCAGATCTGAAAATATATCTGTTAAACTATGGGATTATTTCATGTTTTCAAAATTGATTTCAATTGCTGTTATGAAAATTGTGATGTCACCTTATTAAAATGCTAAAGTATGAACCTCAGATTAACAAAAACCTATGTTCATAAAAACATTAGCGTTCTTGTTAACTTAAAAAAAGGGGAATTACAACTTTAGTCATTCAAATCTTATGTGTTAAAAACAGGTTGAGTTCCTCAAAAGGACAAAATCAACTATGTTAAAATACATTGAGGAAATTCACAAAAACTCAGAAGTGTGTCTATCTCAAAACTTTTGAAGTCAAAAGAAAAGAGTATAAACATAAAACACTTATGAGTCAAAGTTTAGGGTAATAATGGTCATTAAGCAACTATGTACATTCATCTGTTCAGGAAAAGGTTTTGATTCCAGTAAATGAACTCCAAAGAGGACTAGACAAATGTTCAAAAATTTATCCATGTGTCCTCATGATTGCAATCAACTGACAAAGAAAATGGTATCAAACAGTGGTCAAAATGTATTCAGAATGTTCCACAAACTGCTGTCAAACCACTGACCATTTTTCATAAATTTGAGAATGTTATGATTACGTTTTTTTTTTTAAAAATTTACCAGATCCTTTTGATGCTTTTCTCAGAAAATCCTTTAATCATTTTTTTTCTTCAAAGGATTTTCTCGAATAACCAGGATATATATTGTTCATATTTTTTTTGGAATAATATATTTGGAACTTTTGCTTATTTTTGTTGGCAATAGTTTCAGTTCCTGTCAGGATGTAATACCTTATTTTTGTTGGTATTAGTGTCCTCATAAATGGGTCAAAAGGAAATGGTACATATGTCAAAATCATGTCATTCTCAGGTTTGCTCCTAAATTTTTATCAAAGGTTGATTGCAAACTGTGCTTGAATTACTAGAGTACTCATGTTTTAATTGAATTTTAAACGAAAATGAGTTGCCTTAGCAAAAAGTTTTCATCATCTGGGGTACTAAACCACTGTCCTTCAAAATTGACATGTGGCAAAACCTTGAATGAAAATTCTCAAAAATGTTGCTGGAATACTTGTCCTTCAAATCTGTGCCATTTACCCTAACCACTGTTTTGTTCCAAAGTCTGCTCTACTTCAAAAGTCTGTCCACTGCTGAAAGTCAACCCCTGTTCTCTCATTCCATTGATAAACTCTGTTGTTCAAAAGCAGTGTATTATCCACTGATATGCTATCCACTGATAGTGAAAATCATCCACTGCTTTCATACCACTGCCTTCATTAGTCACTTTCATAAAAGTACTGTCCTTCACTTTCACCAGGGGTTGTCACGTGGGCAGTACATAGTGGTCAGACCTTTTGTAACGGCTGCCACCTCAGCATTCACTTTCTTCCCTATAAAATCCCCCACTCACCACCAAAACAGGGTTTTACTGTCGAATTGAATTCTTAAAAATTCTCTTCTCAAAGCAGTTTTTCATCTCATTTCTTCACAAATTTCTTTGATCATCATCTTCAAAATGACAAAATCGAAATCATCTTCAAAACCCTCATCCAAACCATCATCGAAAACAGCCTCTCAAAAGGCAATCTCCACTGAAATTCCATATAAACCATCTCACAATCTTCTGGGTCTCCTCACAAAACCAGGAACCACAAACGTTTTCGATTCCATCATTGATATCATGGCAAAATCAAAGTACAAAACTTTGTTCACCGCTGATGCACCAATCTATTTGGCGACCCAAAGGGAGTTCTGGAAGAATGCAACCCTTGAAAAACAAGGAGACACTGCAACCACCATAAACTCTTCTATAAAGGGTAAAGCTGTCCAAATCACGCCACAATCCATTTCAGAGGTCTTTCAACTCGGTGATCAGGAAGGTAAAATTTCTTTCACTAAAAACGAGTTACAAACTGACTTCATTGAGAGAGGGTATGAAGCCACAATGATGAAGAAAATTACCTTAGAAAAAGGTTATTTTCCGTCTGCAACCATATTTTTATTTCATACCCTCCTACTATGTGTTTCAAACAAAACCACTTCTTTCAATGAAATCCCTTTAAAGATTCAAAATCTGGGATATGCAATTCTTCAAGGAGAAAATTTTAACTATTCTCGGGAAATTTTTAAAGATTTGGTTAATAATGTTGAAACAAAATCATTCTTACTGTTTCCAAGGTTTTTAAGTTACTATTTTGCAAAGAAATTCAGTAAGGATGATTTAGCTGTAATAAACCAAGGTGATTCTACTCAAATAAACAGTTTAACAACTGAAACTTTTTCAAGAATGTTAGCACCTTGAAAAACACAAGCAGAGGTGCCTGAGCAGATTTTAGCAGTTACAACTGCTCCTCAGGTATCTGCTGCTGAGCCCACTGCTCAAGGTGATCAAAGCAGCAGCACAACTGTTTTGAAACCCACACCTAAAATCACCAAAAAGCCAACAAAAAGAAAAACACAAAAACCCCCCAAAACCATCAAAAAGGCATCTCTGGAGGATGAGATACCAGAGCTTCTGCTAGTGACAACACAAAAGTCACAAGAAACCACTGCTGCTACTTCCTCACAGCAGTTGGTACAAATATCTCAACCCATAACCGAAACTCCTCCTGCTTCTTCACAAAAAGAACAGGTTGTACAAATAGGGTCTCCACATCATGATGCTCTGGAAACACTCGTTTCTATCATCCACAGCTCAATACCCGGGGCAAATCCACTTTCTACACCACCCTTCACATCCACAATTCCCCCACCAACTAAACTGCTGTTGGATGCAATTGATTTGAACCAGACATTAACCAGTCCTTCTCAATCACCTATCAAAGAGAATATACCTCAACAACTGACTGGGTCTGATGTATCAATCTCTGCTAACCCACCAACACAACCTGAGGAGGTTAGACCCCTTGAGTTACAAGTAACTCTTGGTGGTAGTCCAAGTGAAGCAGCCACTACAACTGTTGAACCCACTGGTTTATAGTTGGACAGTGGTTACATTAATAAGACTTCCTTGGAGGCAATTCCTTTTATAGCACTTCTGCCAACCACCAGTGGATTTATTTATCCTACGGGCAACATCAAAAGGTTGTCAAGTGTTGAAGGAAGAAGACCCCAGTACCAAGAAAAAGGGGTATCAGTGGTTAATGTTTGGAGTATACTCCCTACATCTACCACTGATAAAACCACTGCTAGTGGGAAATCAGATGATCTCATTCGCTTGAGTGATGATTTAAAGTACCAGAAATTGATGGATCGCATTGAAAAACTTGATAACTCTGTTGCAGAACTCAAAGATATGCTACAACAGGTGTTACAAGTACAAAAGGTACAATCAACTGCTATTCCACCTCAAGCACCTGCTTCACAAAGGGCACCTGCTACAAATGAGCTCTGGGATTTATTTCAACCTTTTCTCCATCAACAAGCAAAACTAGCAGATCAGCAACATGAAAAACATGTCCAACAGCTGAGAAATGTAATGGAGTCAAGGTTCAAGAACACTCAGGCTGATATGAAGGCTCTCAAAACTCAGATCTTGCAAACCACTGGCACTGCTCCTCCAACAGTACTTTTCATTGATCAACTCCCAGACGATAATGCCAAAAAGGGGGAGAAAATTCAGGAGTGGAAGAAGAAAGGAATAGATGATGGTCTCTACATTGAACCTGAAAAGGATGCCATGACCAGAAAAATTCCTGTGCCAGATGGTAGTAAGAAGGTTGATGCTACTCAAGAAGCACTTGATGAAGGAGTAGCAAGTGTAAAAAGAGATAGAATGGCAAAGGATATTTCAAGGTGGAATGAGGAGAAAAGAGCTTTCATGGAGCTGTATGAGCAGGGTTGTTCTGGTTCAAAGGATACTAAAAATCCTAAGACAAAAAGGAAGCCTAAGTCCACCTCATCCAGAATTCCAAAGCATATTCCAAAACCATCATCCAAAAGTCATCAGCATCAAACCTCCACCCAAACAGCTGTTGTAACTCCTGCTGTATCAACTACTGCTGGTACCTCAGTAGTTTCAACATCTGTCCTCACTTCAACACACACCACTTCAAAATACACCAAATCCACTGCTTTACCACCATTACCACCAAAAACAAAATCACCTCCTGCCAAAAAGCAGAAGACAGTGGTTGTTACAACATCTGCTGTAATGAAAACAGTGGTTGGAACACCAGTTGTTTCAACAACTGTTAGTCAATCACAAACCACTGCCACAACATCCATCACCACCGTTCCATCCAAAACATCATCAGCCCCTCCTCAAACAAAAAGGAGAAGGCTAATTCTCAAAGATGATGACACTTCACCACCACAAACATCTTCAAAATCTTCAGTTCTTGTCACAATACCAAAACCTGTTCCTCTCTCTTCAGTTCAAATGTACAAGCCCTTACCTCCTGCAGGTGTTCAATTTCCTCTTGAATTAGCAGCTGTTAGAGATGAAATAAAATCCTTTTACTATAAGGACGACCCTGCCAAAAGGAGTTTGCCATCAATAAAGGGATATCCCTGGCCTAAAAATGTTGATGAATATTTGGAAATCAAGGCCAAGCAAGCAGAGGATATCTCAAAAAGAAACACACAAGGGAAATCTGACAAAGAAATTTCAAGAAATTATCAATATCTGCTCACACAAGTCAGATCCCTAGAACAATTTGCAAAAAATGTCAGTCAACAAATTTCAGAAAGAGCAGCTGAAACTTTGAAGAAAGACTACATTGAAAGCATCATGGATCACAAAAAGTATAAAGGAGAGAGATACATGTACAAAGAGTGGACTGTTCCTGAGCTTGAAGATGAAGCTGCAAGAATTCAAGACATGAT
The DNA here is from genome assembly GCA_030545235.1 of Helianthus tuberosus. NCBI lineage: Eukaryota > Viridiplantae > Streptophyta > Magnoliopsida > Asterales > Asteraceae > Helianthus > Helianthus tuberosus. The sequence goes on from JARYGA010031540.1 coordinate 103,382, forward strand.
AAAAAGGAAGGTCACTCACACTCCTCCTGACTGGGCAAAGTTTAGAAAGAATGTACATGACAAACAGGTAGAACTGCAAAGAATGAAAGAGGAACTGGTTGCTGCTGAATATGGAAACAAAAGACAAATTGCCAGATGGAAAGAAGATGTAGTCAGGGCCACCTACAAAAGGTTGGAGGAACTAAGAAAGAAAGACCCAAATGTTCCTCAAAAGCCTGACTATTCTAAAGCAGAGGTTTCAAAAAGACCACCAAAGCTGCAAGTCAAAAGAACCACTGCTCCAGCTGGTGCTGCCATCTACAAAAGAAGGAGCAAAAACCAGTTTAGTATGGAAACAATTCAAGATCTTTTAGCTGGAGATGCCATTGTAAAAGCAGGCACGAAAGTAATGATAAAAGAAGATCTTGAATTGGAACAATCTGCAAGTGCTGCTCAGTCAGTCATGAATAGGCCAGCCTCACCAAATACTTCTGCAAATAAACATCTCCCAAGAAACCCACCAGGCTCAAAAATACAAAAGTGGGAAACTGACAAACAGACCTGCGTATTGACTTTGCTCAGGTCTGGTGGAGAAGTGGAGAAAATATCAAGGGAACAAGCTTTTGGCCCGAGTCTTGAAGATTTGCAGGATCTCCTTGATCTTCCACTTAGCAGGGATGATGAAGATACAGATGCCCTAGACTTCGAATTACAATTTAAAGGTCAGATAAGGGAACTGTTGTTGAGGCAATAAAGTCTTCCACAAATAATGAAGAGTTTTGGCATTATCTGTTCCAGGGGGAGATTGTTGGGATTGAACCCTATCAGAGGAACAGATAATTAAAGCCAAAACTGGATCAGAGCAGTGGATCCAGAATAAGCAGACGATTACAGTTGGTTCATACAAATCTCTCCCCTTGAAAGTGGTTTCATATCTACTGACCTCCTATTTGCTGATTTTACTAAGTGCTGACCTACAACTGCTGCCTTGCATCTACTGACCAATGTCAAAGACTGATGGAAGACCAAAGCTCTGCTGATTCAATCTACTGCCTTGAGTCAAGTACTGCTGATCCGGACAAGCACTGCTGGGTTCACAGCAGTGGAAGGATGCAGCAGCTGTTTAAGTGTCTTTTATGTAAAGAAATGTAATAGCAGTAGTTAGTACATCAGTGTTTGTATAGATCAGAGGTTAGAGTTTGTTAGGAGGT
>JARYGA010031541.1:0-16320 GCA_030545235.1 Helianthus tuberosus
GCGTGGACTGTTGGAAGTCGTCCTCGTCCTTAGTTAGCATATCAGGATCACTCTCAGTGTCCGACGTAAATGTCTTTGCCGCAGTTGTAGTCTCATTATCTGTGGCGGTGGTCGTAGGGTTATCAATGTCTGATAACTCGTTCCCTAAATAGAGTGACATGTGTGCCGGTGTGTAGCTTGTATATCCATAGTAATTACTCACAATTAGTGTATGCAAACCACTACCACATATGCGTGTTTATCGGTAATTAGCCATTTAGCATGTATGTAGTGAAAAATGAAGGCATGTAGTCACAATCAATGTAAGCAAGTAATCATCCTAGTCTTCCCCAGACTATCCTACCCTGTCTCCCAGACTAGATTCCCTAGTCTCTCAGACTAACTCCCTGGTCTCTAAGACCATCCTCCCAGTCTCTAAGACTAAATCCCTGGTTTCTAAGACCAACCTCCCAGTCTCTAAGACTAATCATCCCTCAGCCTCTAAGACTGATTCTCCCTCAGCCTCTAAGACTGAATTATAAATATAAGTTTGAAATGTGTATTTGTGCCTTTTTGTTTGCAAAATGTGTGTTTCCCTGGATCTGGACGTTTAGTGTATGCAATGAAAACATGTTGTAAAACGTTTTTGTAAGAGCCCTAATGATCGTAGTCTAGACTCGAGAAAGAATCCTAGTTCGCTACGATCGAAGCTCTGATACCAAGCTGTCACACCCTGACTTTTGCGGAAGCGTGATTATGGTGTGACTTACTTGTTATCATTGCATTCAACCATATCAAACAACTATATGATAAAACCAAAGATTTGTCATCCATAAAAAGAGTTAAAAACATAATAACATTGTCTAAAACGTAGACTTCAAATTTAAGTTTTACAAACCAAATGAATTGTGTAAAAGTTCGCTAAGGACTCGTCAAAAGATATTAGTTGTAATCAAAGTTTGGAAGACATGTCTCGTCCAGGATTAAGACACGCTAGCCAAACTCCAAGACCATGGATGACATCTTTATACTTAACATAACTTGAAACTCCAACGCCCGCCAGATCCATACTTAATTTCCTGAAATACATGTAGTTTGAAAACATCAACAAAAGTTGAGCGAGTTCATGTGTAGTGAGTCTGTATAAATCGTTAATGTGTCTGCATAAATCGTTAATGTGTCTGTACAAATGTATGTCATTGGTATGTAGCAACAAGGAAAAAGAAAAGTAGATCAATTAATGTGTAGCTAATACATTAATAAGTGACATGGCCTAGGAAGCACTCAAACCTGTAACGCGTATTTTGTACCGGTCCTTCCGGCGGAACGACATAGTCACCACATGCAGCCACGCGCTGGCCCATGTGTGGGGCTCGCAACACCCAATAGATCTATCACTCATGCCTCTCGGTCCTTATAAAAGGATTAATGGTCTTACGATAATAGCCTATCCATTCACGTGATCTGGAAGTAAATTCCCTAGCTAAACATACCATGTAAATAAATGTCTGTAAATGTCTGAAAAAGTCTGTAATAATTGTAACATGTATTTCACCCCCGAAGTATAAAACTGAAAACTGTTAAGAGAAAAGGGGGACATGAACTCACAGTAATGCGTCTTGAATCGAATCTCAAAGTCTGACTGCTACACGACAACCTACACGTGCTAATGTCTATTAGACGAATGGGCCGTGCCTTGGCTTAGAGTTTAATATTTAGAGTTGCGTTACTTATAAAGATTCGTGTGATAAATATTTGTTCGTTTAATGTTCTAGTAGATTATAGTCTTAGAAAGTAAATATTTACTAAGTATACTCAACATACCTTAAATAACCTTTACATAACTTAGAAATAAGTTTTGAAGGCTTTGGTATGGCAAAAAACAAGTTAATTCGCTTACAGGGACTAAATATGACAAACTGCGAAATTATGTCAATTTGAACTGTAACGAACATTCTGGAACATGACCATAAGTTAAACACACCTTAAATATCCTTTACATAGCTTAGAAATAGGCTTTGAGGGGTTCGGTGTGCAAAAATAAACTTTTGGGTCGTTCAGGGACTAAAAGTGTCAAAAAGTGCACAAGTTTGCATTTTCGCGCATAACTTACGTTCTGAATACATCCGGACATCCAAAAATTTATGTGAGCATGACTATATTATATTTTAGTGTTCGCCATAAGAAAAATCCATTCGTCGCGTCATTTGGATCGTTTTTCGCGCTTGTGCGCATTCCGTCGTAATTAAGCGAACATCGCGTTCGTACGGCTAAACGAACCGACATCCGACATATTTTTGAACACATTTTAAGTTCCCTATACTTTAACTTCATTTTAGAGCTTTGAAATGGGGTTAACGGGCCTTAAACGTGTCGAAAATGGGCTGATTACACTACAGGGACCAAAAATGAAATTCTGCCAAACTTGTATGGCTACGATGCGTATGCACTTTTTGCCCTACGGTGCGTATGGGTTCTGCAGATCAGATAATAACAAACAGTCAGCAGATTATCAGCTGATTAAACCACAACCACAAGTTCTAAACTTGCCCTTTCAGCTCTTAATAGGCCATTTTCAGTAACCATAACATTTTGACAAATGTACGCATGAGATTCGAGCACGGTTTTCATGAAACGATCTTAACGGTTACCCAAAATCTATAAATACCCATCACATTTGCACACATTTCTCACAAGAATCTGATCATTTGTGCTCTAAGTTGAAACCTTTGTTTCATACCTGAGCTATTTTGATCTTGATTAGCATTCGGGGACCCTTCGTAAGTATTCTTTCGTTCTTTTATTGCTTTTCGAGTCCGGAAGTCAAACTTTGTTTGACTTTCTGCATTGACCAGTTTATGGTCGATGCGAAGTTCGTTTGAACTTCATAACGTGAGCGTGATCACGATGGTTATAGTCCTTAGTGACTATACCTACTGATTACCATGTTATCTAGGCTCCGTGACGAGCCGTAGTTTCGGTTAGAATACGTATTCTTGCGTATTTTGTAACCAAACTACTTAAGGGTATCAAAACCGTTTGTTTTGATACCAAACTTTTTTTCTAAACTTAGTTAAGCATGTTTTAGCATGCTTAGCTCGTCACTTTTAGTTTAGTGCTTATATAGGGTCGTAAGGTAAGCGATCTAAACAATCGCTTATACTTTCGAACCCGACCCGTTTGGTCGATCATTAGGATCCGACCAAACACATTAGGTGACCATAGTATATAGGGAATAACCTTATGAGGTTATACCTTATGGTCGCTTCGTTTAAGTAGTTGTATGATAGGTAGTTTATATGCCTTAAGTAAATTACCAAAATACCCCTATGATGCCAAAATTCATTTTAAACATATGTAACATAACTTTTGACATCTAAACTGATTTGACAATCATATTAGACATGTTAAGGCATATATTACTTGTCATAGGACTAGTTAGGCGGTCCGAACGCGTTTCACGCGAACGACGCGTTAAAGTAGCATAAGCTACCTAAACGGGTCGTAATGGGTCACAAGCACTTAGGTTAGGTTTCATTTAGTATGTAGGCTTTGTTAAACCATACTACATGAGTTCCCATACTCATTTGGTTTACGAACCCTCATTCTATCCGATCTTTCGATTTAGGTCCGGTTTATTAACATAGTTACCTATATTAGGTGCCGTTTGATTCCGTGATCTATATCCTTGCTTGGTGGTTATCTTTAGACATCTGAGCAATCTCAAGTGAGTACATAGACCCCTCTTTTACTGTTTTCCAAACTGTTTTGGGGTGAAACACATGTGCCTACTTGTTACTTTCATGCTTCCATGTTTTCACATCATATACATGCTATGTTCGTTAGTACATTATAGTACATGATTTCATTATATTTCATGCTAGGTGTGCCCATTGTGTGCATTACTTAGTACATTGTTTTACGTTACATTTCATGCTAGGTGTGCCCATTGTGTGCATTACTTAGTACATCGTTTTACATTACATTTCACGCTATGTATGTTCATTTGATTACATACTTAGTGCATTGTTTTCACATGCTTACATTTTGTTATGACATTTGGTTTGTTTAACATGGAACAATACATTCATTAACATTAATTACGCCGTTCGTTAGTAGGTAGTGGTACCATAGGAATTGACAACTCCCGTTCCGGACATCCCAGGGAAAGGGGATGAAAGGAATGACCGAATTCGATATACATAACTTAGATAAACCTTTAATTTGTTTAAGGGTTTATCGCCACAGTCTCAAGGCTTGGATGTATGCATTTTAACAATACCGCATAAATGTTTGTATCAGTATAGCATGCATTTGTTACACACAACGTGACTTTGATTTAAACTATGTTTTACTTCAATACCTTGTTGTTGTGCATTTTACATATGGTTTAGTTGATACATTTCACTTACCATACATGACATTTTGGTTACACATTACATGATCTACATTGACCATAAACATTTTGACATTGATATACACATTTGGTGGTTTACATTGGGCATTGACATTTTGATATGGTTTACACAATAACACTGGACAATTGGTTTGTACATGAACAAGTTACATTGGTGGTTGTTTGGGTAAGTGATTTGAGTAACGATACGTGTGTAATATGATACAAACATGGTGGATACGCCGCTGGTACTTCCTATATATAAGTGTTTGTATAATACTACATAGCGTAACGTTATTTAAATCATTTCAGTATAGACATATTACATTTTTATACAAATTACATATTTTCACACGACATTGATTTACAAAACAATTTATCTTATACAACTCATTTTACATGGTTATTCATTTAACCTTACATTTACTTATACATATCAACTGATCTTATCGTTTTTCAAATGATTTACAAGACAAAGCAAATTACAAGGTTCATGACTAAACATTTTCTCAATTACAAGTCATGAATCCTATTTTCACAAACCTATGTATCTCACAGGCATTTTTATGCTGACGTACCTACTTTCACATGTGTTTTCAGGTGCTTTTCCGTAGAATGATGATCATGACACTAGGGCGGACCTGTGCCTTAGAGACTTAAAATGAAGCTAGACTATGTTTAATTATGTTATAAACTCTTTTGTTTACTGTTCAAGACAATGTAACACCCTTGTTTAATAAATAAAATACAACTTTGTATACCATGGTTATGAAACAATTTATTCTGTTACGACACGCCCCGATGTTTCCGCCGCGGTTTGTTGTTTTACGCGGTCGGGGTGTGACAGGGGACCCTAACTAGCTCAGAAAAGTGTAAACAATGTCATTGACAATATTTTTATGTTCCGGGTAAGGTCCGGTTGTTCGGTTGGATATTGATCCGTTAAAGTGTCAAGTAAAGCTTCAAAGTGTCTTTAATACTATCTTTAGTGACACATTAAATTCCCAACGCTTTGGAAAGTGTCTAGTATTATTTTCCCACGTTTTTGCACTTTACTAGTTAAGTTAAATGCTGAATTTTGTAATAAAGTGCAGAATTTTGTAATTAAAGCATGTTTTAGGCACATCCGGTCACTATAAATATCACCTAGTGACGCAGTTTTATACTCCTCACCTCTCTACACTTCCTACTAGTGTAGTAATCTATTCCCGGCCCATACTAGCCTCAGAGACAATGTCTGTCTAGTGCTGCCTATGTCAGCATGTTTACTGGGTTATCCGTTTAGTGTGCTAACTGTGCTTTTGTGCATCAAGGTTGTCACTAATGTTTGTGTGTAAATAATAGAGTGACAGTATAAAATGTGATGCATGAGTATGTATGTATCGGAAATCAAGAAGCAGTTTAACCACGGTTGTAAGCAAGCACAGTAATTAAGCATTAATTAAATATTAATTGATTCGTACGGATACCTGGTTTGGTGAGGGTTGTCACAGTTAAACATGTTTTAACATGTTTAACTCGTCACTTTTAGTCTAGTGCTTGTTTAGGGTCGTAAGTCACGCGGTCTTGACAACCGCTTAGACTTTCGAACCCGACCCGTTCGGTCGATCGTTAGGATCCGACCAAGCATATATTGTGACCATAGTTGTATAGGGAATAACCTTCCGAGGTTATACCTTATGGTCACTTAGTTTAATTAGTTTTTGTGATAGGTAGTTTATATGCCTTAGGAAAATGACCAAAATGCCCTTTTCATGCATAATTTGATTTTAAGCATATGTAACTTAATTTTTTTGCCACTTAAACTGATTATGAAACATATTTAAACATGTTAGGGCATATAATACTTGTCATATTAGGCGTCTCGAACGCGCATTCGCGCGAATGACGCGTTAAAGTAGCGTAAGTTAGCTTAATGGGTCGTAACGGGTCGTAAGCACTTAGGATAGGTTTCGATTTAGAATGTAGGCTTTGTTAAACCATATCACGTGAGTTCCAATACTCATTTGGTTTACGAGACCTCATTATATCCGATCTTCCGATTTAGGTATCGATTTATTAACTAGCGATCTGATTACTAGGTACCACTTGATTTCCTTGGTTTTCCCGAGCATTGTTAGTTCATTAGATCAAGGATACTTTGCAATTCAATGTGAGTACATAGTTCCCCTCTTTTGCCGCTTTCAATTGTTTTGGGGTGATTCATATGTGCTAAACAATTTCGAGTTTTCTAAAACAAGTACTATGGTTTATATTGAACACAACGATTTCAATTATATAAATAAACTTGTTGGGGCGTTGGTCGAAAGACAATTGAATGACATTCATGAACTATTTAAGCCGACCAGTAGTACGTTATGGTACCATAGGATATTATGATACCATAGGATCTGACAAATCCCGTTATCGGACTTTCACCATGGTTATGGGGGTAATGTGGGTAACGACAGAACCTGATGATTGTTAACTTACCCTTTGGTGGTTTGTTCATACAAGTTAAACGAGTAGGACGAGTCACACAGGTTTGAATGCATTCAATAAAACGACCAAAAGTTAGTTTTTCACAATTTAAACACGAACCACTAGAACTATTGAACTATGTGAACTAGTTGAACTATTTGATCTATGTGAACTAGTTGAACTGTTTGAACCACTAGAACTATTTGATCTATGTGAACTAATTGAACTGTTTGAACCACTGGAACTTTCTGAACTATGTGAACTAGTTGAACTATTTGAACCACTGGAACTATCTGAACTATGTGAACAATTTGAACTATTGAACCATTGGAACTATTTGATCTATTTGAACGATTGGAACTATTTGAACTATTTGAACTATTTGAACTATTGAACAATTGGGTTATGGTAAGTGATTAGGTAACGGGGCGGGTGTAATATGATAAAAGCAAGGTGGATACGCCGCTGGTACTTCCTATGTATAAGTGCTTTTAACACATTACATATCGTTGCGTTATTTAGATCACTTGGACGAATGTTTTCAAAACGAAGTTACACAGCAAGGTTTTCTTAACGATATAAACCATACAATGTTTACTTTCAACAACGATTTACTATTTGGTTTACAAAGACAAATGTTTTTGGTTAAGATTCATGACTACAATGGTTTTGGTTTACACATATATTAACTTGTAAAAGTTGATAGAAACATACTGCAATATCAAACTCTATTATTTTCAAAGTACACACTCGACAAATCTCGTAGTTGGATGAGGTATTGCAATATGAACTCAAGGCCATGAATCTGACACATTCACAAAACCTATGTACTCGCCGACATTTTTTTGCTGATGTAATTTCACATATGTTTCGGGTACCATTGTTTGATGATGTTTAATGATGATTAAGATGCATACTCACGTAGGGATGGACGAGGCCTTAGTGACTCAATAACAATGAAACACAAATTGTTCACATTTTGCTTTTTGTTTTCGAGACAATGTAATGAACTTAAATTAATAAAACGAAATTTCAATCCATGTGTTGTGAAACAATGATCCTGTTACGACACTCCCCGATGTTTCCGCTGCGATTTGTTGTTTTAACGCGGCCGGGGTGTGACAGTTCGATCGGATGGCAATCCGATCGGATGACAATCTGTCCCACCATCTGATCGTCTTGAAACTAGAATATTCGTTAAGTTTTGAATGTTTTACGGTTTGATCGAGACGGTATGACAACGTGCTAAACAACGGGTGTCACACCCCGACCACGTAGGACAACCAAACGTGGCGGAAACGTCGGGGCGTGTTGCAACAGAATTAATGTTTCATAACCATGGATACCAAAAAGTGTTTCATTTTATTAAACATTGAATAATTACATTGTCTGGAAATCTAAATACACAATTTAAACATAGTCTATCATTGTTATTGAGTCACTAAGGCCTTGTCCAGTCCTATGTGAGCATGCATCCTATCAATCGATATCTTTCAACAATACCTGAAACATATGTGAAAACGAGGTCAGCAAAGAAATGCTGGCGAGTACATAGGTTTTGTGAAAATAAGATTCATGACTTCTGTTTTAAGAAAATGTTTAGTCATGAACCTTGTAATTTGCTTTGTCTTTGTAAATCATTTGAAAAATAATAAGTTCAAGTGATATGTATAAATAAGAGAATAATGCATGATTAAATGAATAACCATGTAAAATGAGTCTGTATAAGATAAGTTGTTTGTAAATAATTGTCTTGTGAAAAGTATGTTACTTATATAAAATGTTCTATGTCTCAAACTGAAATGATTCAAATAACGCTACAATATGTAATACCATACAAACACTTATATATAGGAAGTACCAGCGGCGTATCCACCATGCTTGTATCATATTCCACACGCATTGTTACTTAATCACTTAGTCAAACCAAACCACCAAACTAATGTTCATGCCCAATGTAAATCATGTAATATGTATAACCAAAACCCAATCGTATATCGCTTTGAAGCCAAACGTTTACCCAATCGTTAAAACATCGTGTGAAAACCAATTGTTTACCCAATCGTTAAATTCGTTTTAGGTCGTGATAATCATCCACAAGGATCCAATTGTGAAGATAAAAAGATCCCATATGAATTTTAGAAATTGAAGATGTTTTTGAAACCTTGCATTGGATGTGCTTAGGTCAAAACATGATGTAAAATGCTTATGAAGTTGAGATGCTTGATATGTCAAGGCGACATATGAAGCAGAATTTTGAAGGTTAAGTCAATGTATGAGGAAAATATTTTTGAAAACTATGCATGGGGTTCTTTTAAGAAAAATGTGTTTAACGTTTTTGAAACCTTATATATAATACTTTTTGAAATCATAAAGTAGGTGTATTAGATAGATATATTTACAAAAATGTTTTAAAATCATGCGAGATGAATTTTGAAATTATGTATAAGGTTTTTGAAAGACATGAATGATGCTTTTCGAAATCATGCACTTGATAATAAAATGTATTGTGTTAATATTGTCTTCAGACTATATGAAATATTTTGAAATTAGGAAGGTTGGTTTTGATAACATGGTCAATGTTTTTGAAATAACATAGACAATGCATCTAGAAAAAAATTGTTTTCAAACTATATGAAATGTTTTGAGATCATGAAGATTGTTTTGAAATACTTGTACTGTATATGTTGAAAAAAAATCAAAACGGAATGGGTATGAGATTTGAAAATACCCTTAGTTATCTAACCAAGGATTTAAAGGCACAGATGTGCGAAAAGCACGATTACTCATAATGTCACTTAATTTTTTTGTACTTTGTTTCTTAGAGTGAAACGAGTACTTAAAAATTTCTAGGGAATCATGAGCGATCATGGCGAAGTTCTGAGAAGCCTTTCGCTTCTTTGACTTCTTAGGGGATCGTTCATCCATGGTCTTTGATTCCTCGATTGGTTTCTTGGCTGATGGTGTTGTCGCCTGACTAGGTCCTGCCTGTCTTGGTGACTCCTGAGTGGCTTCATCCTGGAGATGATACTTGGCAGTAGCTAATTCAACAGTCTTTAGGACTACTTCGCCTATTCGCTGAGCGAATTTGGCTGCTTGCTCAGATATCTGGGCGTCATCGTGATGAAGAGACATTCTTGAAGAAAAAGAAAGGCATAGGGAGAAACAGGTGAAAGATTATTGGACATTCAAAACAGAATGATAACGCATGAAAATTGCGATAATTTGTTTGTTACCTAAGGCAAACAAATGAGACGGTGACTAATCAAAGTAAATGGGTCAAAAATAATGTATCGCGAAGACATGCTCGCCTATAAGTGAACACTCATCCCAAGAATTCCCAGGTAAGCACAACTGGTCTCGCGTCTGATGAGATGTATACGAAGTGCTTGCCTAGACAGAAAACCCAGAATACAGGCATTCACCCTTCCAGTTTGCACGTGTTCACATCATTTAAAACCCAAAACCTTGACGAAGTTTTGAAAACTCAAAGGGGTTCAAAACCATATAATAGAGAGTTCAAAACCTTACAATAGAGGGTTCAAAACCTAGTAATCAATCATCCTAGAACAAATGATTAGTTTTCAAAGCGGTTTTGAAATTTATGTTCTTGTTGTGGTTGTCACCTAAGGATAGGTGACAGTATTGTTTTATGACTAAACGCAAGTAAACTCGCGTTAGGGTCCTAGAAAGGTTATAGACTAGGTCAAAGCATTACTAATAACCTAATTCCCTATAACCATTGGCTCTGATACCATCTTTTCTGTCACACCCCGACCACGTAGGACAACCAAACGTGGCGGAAACGTCGGGGCGTGTTGCAACATAATTAATGTTTCATAACCATGGATACCAAAAAGTGTTTCGTTTTATTAAACATTGAATAATTACATTGTCTGGAAATCTAAATACACAATTTAAACATAGTCTATCATTGTTATTGAGTCACTAAGGCCTTGTCCAGTCCTATGTGAGCATGCATCCTATCAATCGATATCTTTCAACAATACCTGAAACATATGTGAAAACGAGGTCAGCAAAGAAATGCTGGCGAGTACATAGGTTTTGTGAAAATAAGATTCATGACTTCTGTTTTAAGAAAATGTTTAGTCATGAACCTTGTAATTTGCTTTGTCTTTGTAAATCATTTGAAAAATAATAAGTTCAAGTGATATGTATAAATAAGAGAATAATGCATGATTAAATGAATAACCATGTAAAATGAGTCTGTATAAGATAAGTTGTTTGTAAATAATTGTCTTGTGAAAAGTATGTTACTTATATAAAATGTTCTATGTCTCAAACTGAAATGATTCAAATAACGCTACAATATGTAATACCATACAAACACTTATATATAGGAAGTACCAGCGGCGTATCCACCATGCTTGTATCATATTCCACACGCATTGTTACTTAATCACTTAGTCAAACCAAACCACCAAAGTAATGTTCATGCCCAATGTAAATCATGTAATATGTATAACCAAAACCCAATCGTATATCGCTTTGAAGCCAAACGTTTACCCAATCGTTAAAACATCGTGTGAAAACCAATTGTTTACCCAATCGTTAAATTCGTTTTAGGTCGTGAAACTACTTAAATGGTCGTCTCGCTAATAACATTCAAACCTTCTTGACTCGCATTAATAAACCCTTACCAAAGGATAGATTAACAATTCGCATTAATAAACCCTTACCAAAGGATAGATTAACAACTCGCATTAATAAACCCTTACCAAAGAGTAAATTAACAATTACAGATTCAGTCGCTACCCACAACACCCACACATAACTACGGGTGTAGTAAACAACGGGATTTGTCAGATCCTATGGTACCATAACCTAATACTGGTCGGCTTGATCATTGCTAATGAATGTCATTTGTTATGTAACCCAACCAACAAGTTCATTCACCTTATCGAAATCGTTATTAGTTTTGTATAAATCGTCTTAATCGTTTTTGAAACCATCGTTATAATATCGAAAATCGTTTTGATACCATCGTTAAAACCTTGAAAACATTTAGCACATATGAGTCACCCCAAAACAATTGAAAGCAGTAAAATAGGGGAATAATGTACTCGCCTGAGAATGCTTAGAGGTCTTGAACAACAACCAAACAAAGCTAGAGAGAGCACGGAATCAGTCGACAATCTAAAACTATATAAATAAACCGGACTTAAATCGGGAGATCGGATAGATAGAGGCTTGGTAAACCAAATGAGTATTGGAACTCATATGATATGGTTTAACAAGGCCTACATACTACAATGAAACCAAACCTAAGTGCTTTCGACCCATCGCGACCCATTAAGGTAACATACGCTACTTTAACGCGTCGTGCGCGCAAAGCGCGTTCGAGACGTCTAACTAGTCCTATGACAAGTATTTATATGCCTAAACGTGTTTAATTTTGTTGTATAATCAGTTATGTACAAAAGTTTAGGTTACATAAGCTTAATTACCAATTATACATGAAAAGGGTATTCTGGTAATTTACCTAAGGCATATAAACTACCTATCATACAACTATTCAAACGAAGCGACCATAGGGTATAACCTCGGGAGGTTATTCCCTACCTACTATGGTCACCTAATGTATTTGGTCGGATCTTAATGATCGACCAAACTGGGTCGGGTTCGAAGGTATAAGCGATTTATTAGATCGCTTACCCTACGACCCTAGACAACGTGGTAATCAGTAGGCATAGTCCCAAGGGACTATAACCAACGTGATTACACTCACGTTGCGAAGTTCAAACGAACTTCGCATTGACCATAACTGGTCAATGTAGAAAGTCAAACAAAGTTTGACTTTCAGACTCGAAAGACTCGAAAAGCAATAAAAGAACGAAAGAATACTTACGAAGGGTCCCCGAATGCTAACTTCGATTCAAAAATCTCAGGTATGAAACAATAGTTTCAACTTAGAGTTTCTCAAATCAAAGTTCTTGTAATTTTGAAGCATGGGGGGTGGGGTATTTATAGGATTTCCCGAACCGTTAGGATCGTTTCTTGGAAAAAGTGCTTCAATCTTGGCCATACACTAGCACCCATGGTATTGTAATACCATGTGCCCAAAATACTAGCCCATAGATTCCCAAAACCATGTGCAACAAGTGGGAAGGACTAGATTCGATGTATAAGCAAACATCTTTCAGAAATGACAGTTTTGGTCCCTGTTATGTGTTTATGCCGTTTCCGACACTTCTAAGGCCCGTAAAGCCAACTTTAAGGCCCTAAAATGATGTCTAAACATTGTGGACATGAAACATACTCAAAAATATGCCGGGTGTTGGTTCGTTTGGTCGTACGAACGCGATGTTCGCTTAATTACGACGGAATGCGCATAAGCGCGAAAAACGATCCAAATGACGCAACGAATGGATTTTTGGTAATCCAAACACTAAAGCATAATATAGTCATGCTTACATAAATTTTTGGATGTCCGGATGTATTCAGAACGTAAGTTATGCGCGAAAATGCAAACTTGTGCACTTTTTGACACTTTTAGTCCCTGAATGACCCAAAAGTTTATTTTAGCACACCGAACACCTCAAAGCTTATTTCTAAGCTATGTAAAGGATATTTATGGTATGTTTAACTTATGGTCATGTTCCGGAATGTCTGTTACAGTTCAAATTGGCATACTTTCGCAGTTTGTCAACTTTAGTCCTTGTAAGCGATTTAACTTGATTTTGCCATACCAAAGCCTTCAAAACTTATTTCTAAGTTATGTAAAGGTTATTTAAGGTATGTTAAGCCTATGTCACTATTCCGGAGTGTTTGTTGCATTAAACTGGTTATATTTACGCATCGGTGCGCGTATAACCTTCCAGAAAGCGATTTAGAGTTTGAAATTGAACAAGAATTGATATGTGCAAATGATACACATATTTTTACAAATCCCAAGTATGAAATATAATATTTCATTGGTTTGGTATTTGTTTGATGGCCGTGGAGGCACATGTGTTACAGTCTCCCCTACTTTAGGAAATTTCGTCCCGAAATTTATTTAGAGGAAACTTGTGAGAGTTTAAAACATGAAGTTGAAAAGATCGAACAACATTGGTTAGGGTTCTGAACTTCTAGTAACCTTAATAACATTATGCTTGCAATGTAAGAGGGATACTTATATACAAGTATATGAAGCGTCATTGGTGCGTCCACCGTACCTCTATTACATCGTTCTCATTTCGTTATTTTTGTCACTATCGGTTCTTACACATAATAAATCTTACTGTGATTATCGTGCACTGAATCTCACAATTATGTACGCGTCCATAATTAGACAATTCCTTGCACAGTTCACACAGTCTATTTTATAATATGTAGGGTAAAACCAAATGAACAATCCTGTGATGAGTGTGACTAGACCGCCCTAGAGTCCTTTTGACTAAATCAATAAATGATCTAAATAGACTATCAAGGAGTCTGTCCAGCTACATCACTAGATGTCGTCTTTTAACCAAATTGTGAATCAATCTTTTTCTAGACCACTCAAAGGTCTCTTATCGAATCATGGAATGATACTATATAACCCAAGGGTCTTAACTACCACGTAGAAGCCCATAAGGATTTAAGGTAGTACCTTTTGAATATCCTACTATGAATCCCTCATATGAAGATATGAAAGATTCTATGAGGATTTGAAAATCGTACCACACAAAAACATAGAGGAGAACACATAAACACATATCACATAACCACAAAATTGTTCGTTAATTTGTCTTGTAAATTGCGTACATGCATTTAAAGCACACTAGGAATCCATTCCGTGGATTTCATTTGGTTACTTTAAATGTTATCAAGAATCCAACTATAAAGATAGAAAGATTCAAAAAGAAAATTCGATTTCGATTACTAGGAACCGAAGTGTTCGAATTAAGGTACATAAGGAATCCAATTAAGGACTCTGATTTGAATGATAATCATCCACAAGGATCCAATTGTGAAGATAAAAAGATCCCATATGAATTTTAGAAATTGAAGATGTTTTTGAAACCTTGCACTGGATGTGCTTAGGTCAAAACATGATGTAAAATGCTTATGAAGTTGAGATGCTTGATATGTCAAGGCGACATATGAAGCAGAATTTTGAAGGTTAAGTCAATGTATGAGGAAAATATTTTTGAAAACTATGCATGGGGTTCTTTTAAGAAAAATGTGTTTAACGTTTTTGAAACCTTATATATAATACTTTTTGAAATCATAAAGTAGGTGTATTAGATAGATATATTTACAAAAATGTTTTAAAATCATGCGAGATGAATTTTGAAATTATGTATAAGGTTTTTGAAAGACATGAATGATGCTTTTCGAAATCATGCACTTGATAATAAAATGTATTGTGTTAATATTGTCTTCAGACTATATGAAATATTTTGAAATTAGGAAGGTTGGTTTTGATAACATGGTCAATGTTTTTGAAATAACATAGACAATGCATCTAGAAAAAAATTGTTTTCAAACTATATGAAATGTTTTGAGATCATGAAGATTGTTTTGAAATACTTGTACTGTATATGTTGAAAAAAAATCAAAACGGAATGGGTATGAGATTTGAAAATACCCTTAGTTATCTAACCAAGGATTTAAAGGCACAGATGTGCGAAAAGCACGATTACTCATAATGTCACTTAATTTTTTTGTACTTTGTTTCTTAGAGTGAAACGAGTACTTAAAAATTTCTAGGGAATCATGAGCGATCATGGCGAAGTTCTGAGAAGCCTTTCGCTTCTTTGACTTCTTAGGGGATCGTTCATCCATGGTCTTTGATTCCTCGATTGGTTTCTTGGCTGATGGTGTTGTCGCCTGACTAGGTCCTGCCTGTCTTGGTGACTCCTGAGTGGCTTCATCCTGGAGATGATACTTGGCAGTAGCTAATTCAACAGTCTTTAGGACTACTTCGCCTATTCGCTGAGCGAATTTGGCTGCTTGCTCAGATATCTGGGCGTCATCGTGATGAAGAGACATTCTTGAAGAAAAAGAAAGGCATAGGGAGAAACAGGTGAAAGATTATTGGACATTCAAAACAGAATGATAACGCATGAAAATTGCGATCATTTGTTTGTTACCTAAGGCAAACAAATGAGACGGTGACTAATCAAAGTAAATGGGTCAAAAATAATGTATCGCGAAGACATGCTCGCCTATAAGTGAACACTCATCCCAAGAATTCCCAGGTAAGCACAACTTGTCTCGCGTCTGATGAGATGTATACGAAGTGCTTGCCTAGACAGAAAACCCAGAATACAGGCATTCACCCTTCCAGTTTGCACGTGTTCACATCATTTAAAACCCAAAACCTTGACGAAGTTTTGAAAACTCAAAGGGGTTCAAAACCATATAATAGAGAGTTCAAAACCTTACAATAGAGGGTTCAAAACCTAGTAATCAATCATCCTAGAACAAATGATTAGTTTTCAAAGCGGTTTTGAAATTTATGTTCTTGTTGTGGTTGTCACCTAAGGATAGGTGAC